>CAOKZL010003911.1:0-61570 GCA_948472985.1 Iguana delicatissima
TTTGGAACACAAAGGAGGAAGGGAGCCCTGTGCTAGCTAAGCCCACTTGCTCTAAGAACAGGATGGGTGATGGGGAATGGTTGTTATTTTTCCAATACACAGCTGCTGTCTGCTGTGCTGGGGAGGGTGGGCTGGGCTCCTGGGGTCATGGGATTTTGCATCCTACGGCTGAGAGTGTGCACATTGGCCATGGAGTGCAACCTCCTGCCGTGCACGATGACTCCTGCTTGAGGACCATCCAGGCTCTGTTTGCACCGCTCTGGAAAAGGGAGGTGAGCCCACCACATTGACAGGCATCATATTGCACCGTCAGAAGGGTGTTCCCTCTGGGGATTCTCCCTGAGCTTTGGTCGCAATCTGTTTGCCTGATATTTGGCTCTACTGAGCCAAGTCCAGGTCTCTGTGGCAGAAGGAAAAGAGTTAGCTCTGTGTACACTATGATGTCCCCTGAAATCTGACGTCATGGCTCTCCTGTCTGCTGTCAACCTAGTTTCCATCGGGCTAGACGCCCCAGGCTTCCTGAGGCTTTCCTCGCAGGGGTCCATGGTTTTCCAGGCCTTTCATCCTTTCTGTCTCCCAGCTCTGGGCACGTTCTGGTGTCTACACTATCGTTCTTGGTTTCTGGTGCCCCTGAACTGCACATGATATCCCGGTGAGTTGTCCCCACAGCAGAATGAAGTGGTGCCACTACATTCCTAGGTGTGTACAGTATGGTCGCATGGGTACTGTCCAGACTCGCAGACTTGCAGTGGCCTTTTCAGCTGCTGCATCCCACGCAGTATGGCGTTCCTTCCACCCTGTGGACTGTTAAGTCCCCGGGGTGCCTTTCACACGCTGTGCTTCCAAGCCAGGTGTTAACCACCCTTTGTGTGTGCAGTCCATTCTTCCTGCTGACATGTGGGTCGCTGCATTTCTCTTTGGGAATGTATGTGTTGGGCATGTTTGCTGGACTCCTTGACGTCTCCACCATGTTTAGCAAGGTTGGAGGTGTTTGGCTGTTTGGGTGATGGCCATGGGAATGGCAG
The DNA here is from genome assembly GCA_948472985.1 of Iguana delicatissima. NCBI lineage: Eukaryota > Metazoa > Chordata > Lepidosauria > Squamata > Iguanidae > Iguana > Iguana delicatissima. The sequence goes on from CAOKZL010003911.1 coordinate 1,026, forward strand.
GGGGGGTTGCTCTGGGGGCTTCTTGCCGATTCCACTGTGAGAACTAGGCTGGTTGTCAGCCATCAGGGCATGCTGCTTTGTGCTACAGTGCTAACCTGCTAACATGCTAACGATAGCGCCAATTTTTTTTAAAAAAAATTGTCAGTTGGTCAGACCCTGGGGGCTGCTGTCGTCTCAAGTATGAGTGGCGACGTCAGCCCAGGGGTGGTCTCATGTGGCGATGTGTCCTGCAGTGTTTCCTGCTGCGATGGGGGCTGCGGCCACCCTACTGCTGATTGGAGCTTCCCCTGGGAGTTGGTGCATGAGGGACAGGCAGCAGGAACTGCCCACACCCCACCCACTCTTGGGTCATTCCAGGAAGCACACTGGATGATGGCTCCGCATGCCCTCCGCTTGCACGATTGATGCGTGAAAAGGAGGTTTTTTCACCTTTCAGGTGAAAATGAAAAAGCGACATCAGCACTGCCTGCGGCCGGGATAGCACCTGAATGGCCGAAACGTCATGTGGTACGGCGGCTCCTGAAGAGGGGAGGGACCTTGCCTAATATACTTTAAAAACACCATGCAGAAAGGGCCACAGACTCCTACTTGTATATTTCTGAAAATTTAGTAGTGCCTTCATTTCCCTAGCAAACCACAGTACGGCAACCACCTGTTTTTTGAAACCTGGATGAAAAAGTATCAGACCTTCTCTCTTTTCAAAAGAAACCCATTTCAAGTGTTTCTTCATTCCTTGAAACAGTTTCTCTTCAAAATCTATTCTCTGCCATTCCCCTTCCCTTGCTGAAGAAATTGTGGTGGGATAGAAGGGAGAGCTACAGAGAATAGCTTCAGGCACTGTTTGAGGACATTTGATACATTTATTTGGCAGACATGTAATATCTCACCAGGTATTGCACATACGCACACTGAGGCCATTTCTGCGCTACACTGTTATAGTGCTATTATTCCACTTTCAACATCCTGTGGAATTCTGCGGTTTGTAGCTTACTGAGGCCTAAAGAGCTCTCTGGCTGGGAATTCTAAATGCCCCTCCCTGAACTGCAAACCCCAGGATTCTGTAGCATGTTGAAAGTGGAATAATAGCACTATAACAGTGTAGGGTTAAAGAGGTTTTAGCAATACAATGTTTTTATCTCATTGTAAGGAAAAGGATGTCAAGTGTCCCCTGCCCCCACCTCTGGTCTTTTTTAAAATCCCAGACTGTGTGCAGCTGGATTTTTGATCTTCAGAAATAAGGCTTGGAAACCAGGTCCTATGAGGAGTAGCTTAGGGAGTTGGGTATGTTTAATCTGGAGAAGAGGAGGTTAGGGGGTAACATAACCATGTTTAAATCCTTGATCCTGAGGCTAGGACACAGACCAGTGGATTCAAACTACTGGAAAAGAAATTCCACTGAATATGTTGCCTCAAAGTGTGATGAAGTTTCTTTCTTTGGAGGTTTTTAAATAAGAGACTGGAAGGCTGACAGTTGGGAGTGCTTTGGTTGTGTCTTCCTGCATGGCAGAATGGGGTTCAACTGGATGGCCCCTTATGGTCTCTTCAAATCTATGATTCTTTGATTAATCAGTTGCATAAAATTGTACTGCAGACCTTTAAAAGTTTCCTAGAAAAAGAGGGTTATGTTCCAACCCTTCTAAAAGTATTGTTGTAAATCTCTGATAAAGAATTCTTAACGTGCCATTTTGCTTCTTAGTTCTTTAGACTAATGGCTATTAGTCTAAAATGTGACCACTTAGACTAATAGCCATTGTCTTACAGTGTTTTTTTAAGGACTTTATATTGTCCCCTGGTCTTTCTGGCATGCATATATGTGTGTGTGTGTGTGTGTGTGTATGGATGCTTTGTGGGAGAAAATCTAAGGGCTGAAAGTTAAATTTTATAATATCTTTCTTCTTTTCTTCAACTGTTGAAGGACTGCACATATTGAAGAACTATATAAACCAACAGCAACAAAGCTGTTCAGTCACTTTGTGGAACAAATTGAAACTCTGTCTAGGCAAAAAGAAGTAAATGAGCAAATCAGGAATTGCAGGAGGTAGGTTACAGCCTGTTTTGCAGTGTGTTATAGCGGTTTGAGTGCCGGACCATGATTCTGGAGACCAGGATTTGAATCTTCACTTGGCCATGGAAGTCCACTGGGTGACCTTGGGCAAGTCACACTCACTGAGCCTCAGAGGAGGGCAAAGGCAAACCCTCTGTGAACAAATCTGTCAAAAAAGCCCTGTAATAGGTTCCCCTCAGAGCCACCGCAATTTGGAAATGACTTGAAGGTACAGAACAAAGCTTGTTTGGGATGGGGCTACACTCCTTCCACTTGGACTCCTTTTGGATCCAACGTGGCTTCTGGCAAGTCAACTGGCTGGTGCATCTATTGGTCCCTATTCTGGAGTAAGCAAATCTGACCACAGTGACCTTTGCTTTAATAAATTCTTCTTTGGGTGGTGGTAAATTTTTTGCCCTTGCAATGTGCCCATGAGATGTGTTCAGAAACTACAACTATTGCCAAGTGTTGGCTGCTGAATACTTTAGAATCTATACATCACTGATCTTAAAATAACAGCATAAGCCTTCAGTTTGTTTCCAAGCCCCAATTCAAGGGGCCCTTATTGACCTATGAAGCCCTAAGCAACTTGGCACCAGGTTATGTGTAATACAAGCTTGTCTTATATGAGCCTGCATGGAATTTGTGGACTGCCTAAAAGGCCCTTTCAGTAGCAGCGCCCAGGTATTGAACTCTGTTTAAGAGAACTCAGGATAATTCCACAACTACTGATTTTTTTGACTAGCACTAAACACTTCTACAGGGCTTTTTTGGCCAGGCTTTTAAAGTTTTTAATAAGTGAAGTTTTATTAATGTATGTTTTAATATTGGAAGGTATGTATGGCTTTGAAGATCCTGTTGGACAGGAAAGCAATATTCAAATACTTGTAAAAGATGATAAAATTAGATTTTTCCCTCTAAAAAGAAAACAAAGCTCATGCAGTGGTAAAAAGGTTTATTTCGTATTTTAGTCTACGACAGATTCAGTGGACAAGAGAATCACAGGGTATTCTGTTCTCAATGAGTGTGTAGCAAATAATCTTAAAATCACACAGTTTACACATTTTTAAGCCACAATATTTCCATAAAAAAAACAAAAAACAACCTTCTTCTTTCCTATTTCCTGAATATCTGACACACCATTAACTGCATCCTAACCATATAAAGTCAAGATATAGAGGAATACTCTTGCCCCAGCTATTCATTGTTAATCTTGCTTCAGGGCATCTGATAGAAAAAAGACAATCTAGACTAGCAGAAGAATCTATCTGTCTCTAGAGATGCAAAATTGTTCTCCACTCTACCTATAGAAGCAGGCAATTATAAATACTGTAGGGTAAAAATATGCCACGTGCATAGCTGTGCCCTGAAACACAAGAAGAAGAACACAGAGCTCAGGAGAAATGACAAGGGAGTCTGCCTCTACTTTCACCTCAGCCACCCACCAGCTGAGATATTTGCCTCATTTTTCCTAAAAAAGTGGCTGGCTCTTTTGTTTTTTTTACCTCATGCACCTGGATCAACTATGGTATGAACATAAGATTATGCTCTTGTCCTCTGCTTTTCAGTTCAGAGAGCCGCTGAATACTTGGTGAAATGTAAGATATTTATATTCCTTAATTGTTAAACAGAATGAATAAAACTGAAGGTTAGGCCTTGAAAAAGTCATCTTAGATAAAGTTCATGGAGTATAGGATTTTAGTTTGCTTGGACATCAAAGCTACTAATGAAAATTCTTATTTGATTGGGCACTGACAGTTCATACAAACTTTGCTTTCACATGACATTTTTGTAGTTAAAACTGATTTTCTGCTGTAGCTTCTTGACAAGCAATAGAGGACAAAACCCTGCAGTCATGCTAGTTGTTCTTGAAGGGATCTTTAAGCCACTCGTATCTGGCTATATCATGCAATTTTTGATCTTCAAGACTTACAGACTTAATTGTAAGAAGTCATTTCCCCATTGTAGGTAGAAGGGCATTTAACATTGTGATAGTGCTTTACAGTCATCATTGCTTCTTTACAAACATAAGGTGGCAATCATATGAGCTTGATTCAAGGGAATGGCACTACATGTTTCTATTTTTTATTTAAATTACAACAATACAACACCTTATCCCATCACCATTACACTTTTCACAATTCACTACACAATTCACAGACAAAACAAAGAAAAAGAAAAGAACAACACCACCAACACCAAAATTAACTTATCTACCCTACATTTAATTCCCAACGCATAACATATAAAACCTCCAATATGAGAGGTGATAATATCTTAAAAAATTAGGTCTTAATCCACCATTTTTCTCTTTAAATATCTATAAACTAATATACTGATACAAACTAATAATCTAATATATGCAAAATGGTTATTCATTTTAAACTAATATATGCATATCACCAGCTCTCCCTCCCCCCTTAATACCCTCCCACTGAAACTCCGTAAGCACATATTTTCTTATCTGTAATTACCTTCTAATCTCACATACCTTTCAGTAGCTTCAATTTTTTGTTTTTTTATAATATAATATGATACATACGATATAATATAATAATATTTATAATATACTTATAATATTGTAATATTTGTAATATTTGTCAATATATCAACATTTTGTAAACACATTAAATATTATTTACAATAGATGTCAATTAAATAAATAAATTATATCACAAACCATCAATTTAGCTTAATCTAATACACCTTTCTTTCCCATCATTTTATTCTCTATTAAAAAAAACAACTCCTTGAACTATAATTTATATAATATATATTTATATAATTTGATTTATATGATTACTTTTATTTGATTCTTCAATTTTAAGAAAGAAAAATAATGGCGTCTTTTTTTTTTTTTTAAAGTGGACCTATCTAATTTAGGATGGGTGACTCCATTCCAATCTCCCATAATCATGACATTTTGAGACCCAGCCTCCCTTATTTCTCTTAATAATTTCAAATAAAACTCACTTTTCTTTTCCAATGGGGCATAAATCCCCACTACCAATAATTTCATGCCTGCCATCTTAATCTCTACTCCTACATATCTCCCATTTTCATCATTCATTTCCCTTGCCTCATATTTAAGATTCACGTATAAAGCTACGCCCCTTTTCTTTTTATCTGCACTTGAAGAAAATACTACTCCCAATTTACTATTATTTAACATTTGTTTTCCTTTTTTAGTTATATGGGTTTCTTGTATACAACAGATATCGGCTTTTTGCTTTTCTAAATAATGAAAAATCGTTTTCCTTTTTATTATAAAGTTTATTCCTCTAACATTCCAATTTAATAATTTAACCCTCATTTTGCTTTAAATTAACTCAAATTGTACTTTATTCTATTATCTCTGATTCCAATGATAATTCCTCTTCTCCCTCTTGATCTAGCTCTTCTTGATCTTGTTCCCGTATTGCTTCTTCCTGCTCTTCTTCTTGTTCTGGGTATTCTTCTAAGCATTCCACCCGGCCTATCAAATCAGTCTTTCTATCTACATTCTCCTTTCTCTCCATCTCGTTTCTCTCTTCTGTTTTGGTGTGTTTTCCTTGATTTCTCTTATCGTCTTCTTTCAATCTTTTCAAAAATTCTTCAGCTTTAAATATAGAATTAATTACATACTTCCTTTGATTATAGGTAACTATCACCCCTTCCAGCTTCCCCCGTCTGTAGGTGATATCTTTTCTCTTCAATTCCTGGATCAAAAAGTTATAATCTTTCCTTTTTTTTAATACTTGTGATGGTACTTCTTTGAAAATGTTTAATTCTATCCCTTCAACAACCAGTTTACTCCGGTAACTTTGATGAATTATCAACTCCTTCACCCTCTCACGTACCAAGTAGACCACAATGTCGCGGGGAACCTTCCTTTTACGGGCAATTAACGAATTAATTCTAAATATTCGATCAGTTTCAATGTCCATCTGTTCCGTAGGCCAATCAATAAACTTTGCTAAAGCTGGAACGATTCTATTATAAAGGTCCTCCTCCTCCGATTCTGTCAAACCTCTGATCTTAATACACTTCTCCCTATATTTCATTTCCGCCAATATATTTTGTCTTTCTACTTGATCAACCATGCCTTCCAGATGTCCAGTTCTTTTTTCCAAATCCTTTGTTTTCTCCTGTACTTCTTCCACACTTTTATTCACACTTCTCACATCTTTAATCACCGTTTCCAATTTAGATGTCAAACTTTCCAATTCTTTCTTCATTTCCTTTACTTCTTTTTTAACTTCCATTGTGAGCTCCTTCATCTCTGAGTGCATATCTGATCGTATCTTCTTGACCTCTTCTAATAGTAATTGCTGCGGATCCATCTCCATTGAAGACCTCCTTTGAGAAAGCATATGTATTTGAGTTTGGACCACTCTTCTTCTTCCCGCTGCCATCTTGAGGTTATACCAAACTCGTTCTTCTTTATTTATATTGAAATCAAATAAAATCTACACACTTCTTGTTATATCTATTCTATTCAGTAACTATTTTTATCTATTTATTTATTTATTTTTCCTCTCCTTTCTTCCTTCCTTCCTCTCTCTTTTCTATCTTCCTATCTTTTCCTATCTTCCCTTCTTCTCTATCCCTAATTTATTTCTTTTATATATACTTTAATAGTTGATTTAATAATTATTTTTAATTGTCTAATTCCAATCTGTATCTATCTATTACTTATTATTTATTACCTATGTAACTAATTCACTTTAACTTAACTGTTAGTCAAATTTTATTAATTCCTAATTAAATAATTTACTAAGTTAGGGAATTCTGCTAAGCGAGTTTTAATGTAATCTACGTGTTTCCTCTCAACTATATTAATTCAACTTAAGGTATAAGCAAAAAACCGCAAATTTTAAATATTTTAATACCTCTATACTACTATCTTATATGTATTTCTTTCTATCTATTTTTATATGGTTATAATATTATACAATTAATTTAGAGAGCTTACCTCTTACTTCCACTAGATGGAACTAAATTCACGTTATAACACTATAGCTTTATAGCTTACACATAAACTCCCCTTCTATCCCATGCTTATTGGGTTAATTCCAACCAAGGACACCAAGAAATATAAACAATAGAAGCGAGTACTATAAACAAAAATTTTTTTCCAGCCACTCTTATCTAGTAACCTTGAACACTGTCTTCGGCTTAAATATAACACAAATTAAGACAAAGAAAGAAGACAGCTCTGAATAGACCCCTAAATTATACTATAAAATATATAAACAAATATAAACAAATAGGAAAGAAAAAGAAGTTATCAAATTATCAATTTTTACCACCCACTTTATAATGTAATATAATAGATATAATAAATTTGTTTGACGAATTTATCTGCCACTGCCGTCTCTCTGCGCCCTCTGCTCTTCAAGGCAAACTCCAGAAGGCAGACTCCAAGTTCTCCGATTCCCCGTCCCTTATCTTCCCTATTCTTCTAACCTTCTGTTCACTTCCAACAGATTCACGTTTCTTTCAAGCTTCACCACTTTCAACTGCTTTCGACTCCTTACACCCTTCACTTTTCACTTTGTCCTTCCATCTATCCATCCAAATGCCCTGTCTTCTAAAGATCACAACTATAAATTCAGTACCTCTTATCAATATTATCCGGAAACCCTCGTTGACGTCTTCAGACTTTAAATGTAGATCAAGAGCAGTAGAGAAAGTGAAATCAATAATGTATCTTCAGAGCCAGTAATAAAGTAACCATATAATCCAATTACTGTTGGAGGATGACCAAGTTTACAAAGTTAATACACACTTTCCACGAATCTCCGATAGAAAAAGGAAAAAGCAAAAAGACTCCGCTAAACGCTCCTCAAAAATATGGAGTCAAAAACCCCCCCAAAAAATCAAAGTTTAAAATTTAAGGTTGCATGTATTTATCTGTCCATGGAGGAAGAAAAAAGTTCTCTAACCACCGATTATAAAATGATAAATACTCATCATCCGACGCCAGTCCCAACTCACTGATTGAAGATCATCCAAATAGTTTTCACGACTCTTTTATATTACTTAGTGTCTATTACTTATATGTATAGTCCTTCGAATTACGTCAATTATATCTATATGTATCTTTCTTGATTCTTATATTTATATTTAAATTATATATTGAAAAGTGCTATCAAAGAGAAGGAGCTTCCTTTGTGCTAGGAGTTTCAGTAACTTGAACTTACATGTTAAATTTCCCTCTAGCTGTTAAATATAAGCGGCGTAGCCATCACCGCGTCTGGTTGCTGCTCGGGATTCGGTGACTCCGCGACCCATCGGCTAGCTTCACCCCTCTTCTCACTGAAGTTCCAGGGGGAACTATATGCCGAACCCCAGTCCGAAAGGAGCCCCGCCAGATTCCCTCTTCCGAAGGAAAAAGGTGCCTCTTTCTTATATCAAAATGGACAAAAAACGATCCCGAGCGCCAGTCACCGATCTCGCAGCTGTGCGAGTGGCAACCTAACGCTACGCCATCTTGACTCGCATTCCACTCCATGTTTCAAGGGTCACATCCTTGAACATAATTTGACTTGAAAGGGGGGGTTGCTTCCAGAAAACTCACTTATAGCTATTATGGAATACAAGTACATGGATGATTGTCAAGCACTTCTTTGAGCTGGAATTTTGCTTTTGAAACAATACTCTGATAGGCCACATGACAGCAGGTGCACAGTATCCTTTGAATGAAAACCGAAATGCTGGCCAGAGTCCATAGCACACTGTATGACTGTTGGTACATGTGAATAGAGGGTGATTGAAGCACTGGTATTTGGGAAAGGTGCTCTTGTGGGATAGGATGGATTTCAGATGTTTTGGACTACAATGTCCATCAGTTCAACAATGCTGCCACCATGACTGCACAACAGTTGTCTATAGTCAGGGGCCACAGGGGAGGAAAAATTGAAAGGAAGATTTTTAAATCTGCTCTCTGATGGCCTCTCTTCCTTTTGTGGTGCTATTTTTTCCCAAGGGCTGTACTAGTTCCTTTAAAACAAAGATCAGTTCTTGATTAGAATTTGATTCTTGGGTACTGTTTCTTCCAATATATCCCTGCCTGAGGATTGAGGTCTGCTGGACAGAAGCTCCTTTGTGTCCCAGTTATGTTTCTCTAGCTGCAGAGTTGTTGTTTTTGCTGTGTGCCTTCAAGTCGTATCCGACTTACGGTCCCCCTAAAATGAACCAATCATGTGGGTTTCAGAATCTGAGAGCATGTGATGCATCCAAGGCCACCTTGTGGGTTTCTATGGCTGAGTGGGGAATCGAACCCTAGTCTTCAGGGTTTGAGTCCAGTTCTCAAACCACTGCATCATAGTGGCTGTTGGTTATGGAATACCCTCAACTTAGAGATCCAACTTGAATGATTCTGTTTTAATGTCAATGCCAAATAAAAACACAGAACCTTCTTTATTTATGTTCTTTGAAGTATAGTTGATTTCATCCAGATCTGTAAATGTGAATGATTTAAGCTGTTTTAGCTGGTTTTAAACTGTCCTGTTTAAGCTTTCAAATTGTTTAATTAATATACTGTTTGTTTTTTACTGTTTTGCATTTGCTAAAAATTGGTTAAATTGATTTTATGTATGCCACTATGAGATCCCATGATATACAGCAAAGGATATAAATGTTTGGATGGATGGATGGATGGATGGAGGGATGGAGGGATGAAGTACTGTACTCCAAAGCATATGGTGGCCCACTTCTGTCCTACTTGAATGTAGGATTTATCAACCTCTCTCTCTCTCTCTCTCTCTCTCTCTCTTTTTTTTTTGCCATTGATGAAGATGGGTAGAAAGCACTGTGTATGTTATTACCCAGCCTGTGGTCCTTACTTGACCTACATGGGAAGAGACAACTTGAACGACTCTATATTTGCAGGTCCTGATTCTTCATGATACCAGTAGTTAAGGATGGCTAGCCATGTGTTATGGAATGGTGTGCAACAGGATATGTCTTCTTGTTGAAGCCATGGCAAGAAAAACAGTTCTATCCACACACATAGCATAGCATACATACATATGAATGAAAAGAATGTTTGATTCTGCAATGAAAGAGCTGTTTCCTGATCGCTGGGAAAGCCCAGTTATGAAAATCTGGATATAACAGGAGTCTTCATTATTAGGACTACTGCTCAAAGCTCACCTGTGGTTAACCATATGCGCATGCATGCATGCACATGCACACACACACACCCATGCAAAAATTGCAGTTTTCTGTAAAGAAACATTTCTTTCCTCTGAAGGAAGCATAAGTACACCCTGTACATCCTGTTCATGCCCCTTTTCCATTTTTGCTCTTTACTAATACCTCAGTCCTGATGAAACCAAGCAATTCATATTGCTTGAGGATGCAAATCCATTGAGGGAAGCTGAAACAGCTCAAAAGAGCACAACCTCTATTGAGGAGGACTTCTGCCTCCTTTTACCTGCTCCCTTCTGGATATTCTTCAAGTTAGGTCTGCGCTGTTAATTGGTGTTAATAGGGTAAACAGCCTATTATAGTAGATTCTTTTTTTTATCACTAAACTTTTGGCACACCTATTATAGAAGCCTTTGCATCTCATTTTGTAGGCATTACTATATTTCCCCTTGATTATGCTTCCCATAGCTAGTACCTTTCAAGTCAGCAAGTTGTCATTTAATGATGATTTAAAGTCAGACTCCTGGGAGAGATTTTGTGCAGCCAATTTTAGCTAGCTTTAGAAGATGATAAAGTGTTTGAAAAACAATTTTGAGAAATTACAGGAATCTGTCCTACTTAAAAATGGTAGAGAAGAGTTAATGTTTGCAACAGACGTATTTTCTCACTGTTATATTGTATTTGTATATCACACCTTTTTACCTGCTCTTTAGCTGCTGTTGTTGACTTAATAGCAACACATGCGGTAATTGGCACTTTGCTTTTACATGACTGTGTTCATTGATTTCCTCCTCTTTCCCTCCATTAAATTCCCTTTAATATATGTTGAAGAAAAAAATGCATTAAATTTAGAGAGAGAAAGATGTGTTTTTGTGTTTGGAGAGCACAGAGGCTGGCACTGGCATGTTTTACTTCAGCTTGCTAGATATACTCACTATTATTTTGTACCTTGGAGTTCATACATTCTTGTATTTTCACATCAGCCTTGTTTGGTTAGCTTATATACACTCAACTAACCAGTAGGTATTAAAAAAAAAAGTGACATAATTATACTGAAACACATGTCATGCTTGCATAATTTATTTCTGTGCATTTCTACTGCATTCTGTTCACTAATACTGTTCAAGTCTAAGTAGCCCTTTTCTTTGATAACCAGATATTCTCATTGTAGAATATGTGAACTTTAGACTCTTACAATACAAGGAATTTATCTGCTATTGTGCAGCATAAACACATCCAATGTGTTTTAAAATAATTAACCTTTTGGAGCACTGAACCTATCATTCCAAGGAAGAGGAAGAAAGGGATTAAGAGTTCTCTCTGGCTGCTTATCCCTTTTGTTCTTCTGGTGGCCCATTTCTATTTAGTACTCCTACCATTGTAGCTTGCTAGCTTTTAAGAAAGCTGGGAAGGAAGATGACCAGAGAGTTTGCACCTTTCCATCTTCACAGTGATTGTAATATACAACAGCATAGCCAGTGTGATCTGACAGAACACAGTATGAAGACAATAGTGTTGTTTAATACAGGAATGAGCAAAGTGTAGACTCCAAGCCACATGCAGCCCCTGAAGGCCATTTTTGTGCTCTGGGGTCAAATACACACACACACACACACACACACACACAGAGAGAGAGAGAGAGAGAGAGAGGAGGGAGGGAGGGAGGGAGGGAGGGAGACTTAAAAATAAGGAATCCCTCCAAATGCACTCTATGGAGTGAGGAGGGCATTTCTATCACATTTGGAGGCCCATGGAAAGGCCATTTTGAAACCCTAAGCATGGTTAAAAAATGTCTCCATACTGCATAGCAGCATTTGAGGGCAAATGCCCCCTATCCTTCCACAGTTGTCCACCCCTAATTTAATAAGTAAATTATTTTTTTCCTGTTCTGTGACTTCATGAGTTAGAGTTTTGGTTCTGCTTTATCTACATGTCTGGTCTAGTGGTTTCACCAGCACTGGTGTTTTGACACTTGATGATATGTGTGATAATATCATTCAGCTGTTGTTAGAAATGGTCCTTTATTCCATTTTATATTTCTTCATCTATCTGTTGTTAAACACTTTGTATGTAATTGAGTGGGCAGAAAAGAAGGGTATGGACCATCGTTTGTAACACCAAACTGAAGTGGGCAATGAAATGAAGTCAAAGTAGGGATGGTGAAAAGGAGCTTGGCTAATCGGCAATGCCAACAGGCATTTCCTGTATGCTTTTAACAGGGAATTTTGGGGTGGGGGCTTTTTGGTGGGGAGTTCCGTTTCAGTGCCTACCTAGGATTAAAGAATATGGTTGTTGAGGGGACTGCTGCAGTCACCTGCAATATCTGTGGAATGTTTGAGTTCCTTCTGGGGGTGTGGGTTGCCCTACTGGAAGAGAAGGTATGGCAACTTGAGGCCTGTGTATCCACTCTTCAGTATATTATGGAGCATGAGGTTTTCTTGGACAGAGAAGAGCAGACTATACTGGATAAGGAACACACAGGGGATGTCTCTGAGGGGAAGGTCAGTTCCCAAAGACAAGAGGTAAACATTTGGAGGAATGTGATATGTAGAAAGTGAATGGATCTTTCTGTTACTTTGGAGCTACAGAATCAATTTGAAGCTCTGTCCCGTATCATAAAGACAGGAGCAGAAGGAACAATGTCAGTCCTCAGAGAATGTGTGGGTGACTTTGGAAGATTTAGCTCATGGATTGGCCCTTGCCAATCCCCAAAACAGGCATGTAGTAGTGGTAGGGGACTCCCTGCTGAAATGAACAGAAGCAGAGGTTTGTGGACCTGACAGGATGTTTTATGAGGTATGTTGTCTCTCTGGGCAAACATCTCTGATGGAAGGCAGAATCCGACAAAACCAGTCAAGCCCACTGGTCCAGACAAATCCCTCACTTGCCTTGCAGACTATTTCATTGTCCAGAAGGTGGAAGAGGCAACAAGGGAAACAGTTATTTTAGATCTGATCCTAACCAGCAATAATGACCTGGTTAATAGGGTGAAAGTGGTGGGATCCTTAGATGAAAGTGACCATATTCTCCTGGAGTTTATTATACAGCAGGAAGGGGAAGCCAAGCATAGTCAGACACACATTCTAGACTTTAAGACTTTCTAAGAAATCTGATTTCAGTAAACTTAGGGAAATACTGTGTGTGATCCCATGGTCAGGAATACTAAGAAAAGGAAGTTCATGATGGATAGGAGTTTCTTAAAAGTGAGATATTGAAGGTACAATTTCAAACACTTCCAATGAGGAAGGAAATGAAAAGTGTCTAAAGAATCTGGGATGGATGTCTAAAGAACTTTCAGTGGAGCTAATATTTAAAAGGGGCATCTAAAATAAATGGAAAAAGAGGGGATATCACCAAAGGGAAATTCAGACAAATACCCAGTAAGTGTAGGGAGAGGGTCAGAAAAGCTAAAGCGCAGAACAAGCTCAAGTTTGCTATGGACACAGCAAAAAGGAAGAACAAGGAAATGGTAGGGCCACTGCTTATAAAAGAAATGCTAACAGTGGAATGAAGAAAAGACAGAACTTCTTCACCTCAGTCTACTCCCCAAAGGAAAACAGTGCTCAGCCTGAGGAAGATGGAACAGATGATATGGTAGGTGAAATGCAGCACAGTATAGATGAAGAGGTAGTACAGGAATATCTGGCCACTGAAATGAATTCAAGTCTCCAGGACCATCCAAGGAATTGGCAGAAGTAATCTCAGAACCAATGGCAATTATCTTTGAAAATTCTTTGAGAAACAGAGAAATCACAGCAGACTAAAGGAGGGCAAATATTGTCCCCATCTTCAAAAGGAGTAGGGGGAGATGAGAATCCAAACAATTGCCACCCAGTCAGTCTGACATCAATACTAGGAAAGATTCTAGGGCAGATAATTAAACAGATGGTGTGTAAGTGCATAGAGAGGCATGCCATGATCACTAAAATTAAATATGCATATAACTTCTGAAACCTCTATAACTGTATTGATGATGGGGGAGAGGCTCCACTAGCTTAATGGTAGAGTGCAGACTTTATATACAAAAGGTCCTATGTTTAGTCCTTAGCTTCTCCAAGTAGGCGGAAGAGGGGAGAATCTTGTTTTTCATCCTGGAGTGCTATTTCTAGTAAATGTCAACATCGTTATACATGATGGCATAGCAGTCTGGCTCAGTATAAGGCAATGCAGATACATAACAATGGGGCAAGTTCCATGTTGAATAGCAAAGTTCAGGATTTCTAAACTGAGGATTTCTAAACTTCCTTCCAGAACAAGTGTCCCTTGCTCCTCGGCAAGGGGATCCACTGCAAAATAGCTCTTATTTAAGAACAGAGCCAGCATGGTGTAATGGTCTGAGCATTGGACTATGACCCTGGATACCAGGGTTCAGTTCCTCACTCAGCCATGGAAATCCACAGATTGATCTTGGGCACATCACACACTCTCAGCCGCAGAAAATCCCATGACATGCTCACCTTAGAGTTACCATAAGTCTAAAAGGACTTGAAAGCACACAACAATAACAATTATCACCACAGTTTCTCTCCTTATTCTAGTTCCAGAGAAAGTCTGGCAGATTGCTGCCTTTTTCTCCCATGTTTTACTAAAAGTCTTGAGAGAGGAATGGAAGCTTCTCTAACTTGCAGGAAAATTTGGAGAAGCAGCTAGAGGAATGCCTTCTGTTTTTGCCCTTCTCCAAAGCTTCCTCCAAAATTCTGCATCTCCTTCCATTCACCATCCCTCTCTACTTGGAAGATGACTAAAAGGACCAGGAAGCACAACCACAGAAGGAAGGAAGTGGCAGGTGCTACTTTAGATCATTTTGCCCTTTTGTAGATCAGGAGGGGAAAAAAAAAACTTGCCTTGTTTCTTGAGCTCTTTCACAGACAAGGAAGTTTTGCAAGAAAGACAGGGTTTTGCCAAATACCTTGGAGAAGGAAAGAAAAGATGGAAGGAATGCCTGCTTTTCATGCCTTTCTTCAAAGACTTCTGTTGGAGCTCATTCCTCTTACAACTCTCATTGCTTGCTAGAAGTTATACTGCAAAAGTTCCCAACTTTTTTTTGGTCTCTGTGTATTTGGTTTGGCTTAGTTTTTTTTGTGTGTGTGTTCTGAGAGAGAGTCATGGGCACTTTATTATTTATGTTTGTTATTTATTTATTTCATCAATATGGCACTTTTCTCATGGAGCGAGACCCAAGGCAGCTCACAAAAACTTTCGCAAAATGGTTGGTGAGGCTCAAAGATAGTTAACTTCAGATCAAAGGTCTGCTCTGATCCCAAATGACAGATTACGTATCCCCCCACCATTTATTTTACAGGTAGAAACCTGGTTATATTTCTAAAAAAATCTGAAACACCCACTCTGTTGGCTTGCTTGTCAATAGAGTGGTAAATCTCATCTGGGTTTTCGTGTGAGCTTTTAAAGAGGTATTCAAGATGGTGAATATAGAATATAGAATCCCAACATTTCTTCAGCACCCTGGATAACTCCTTTAACCTTCATATTAAATCCCAAGGCAGATTCATCAGTGTCCTGACATGGAAGCCAGTAGTTACCACTGCCATCCACAACACCAGTACACATGAATGCTGAGACAAAACATAACTATACACACTATACCACACTGAACAAAATAAGGTGTGTAGACGCAGAGAGAGCTGAAGCAAAACAGACTGTCTTATTCTGTGTCACACCTGCTAGCCCTTCAAAATGATCTTTCTACCTCCCATCTTACATATTTCTCACTTTTCTCCCTGGAGGATGGGCATTCTTCAGAGTGAAGCTCTGGGCTGCAGCCCATCCTTTGCTTTCTATATCTAAAAACATCTTTGGATATTCACATTGTACCAAGAAGCATTTTTGGAAACAATTATGCTGCTATAATTTGCTTTGCAGAATACTATGTTTCTAGTTCTTATTTTTTTTTTTTAGAAAAAAACATCATTTTTATAATATATACCAAGCAGTATTAGCTCTAAACAAACAAGGCTGGGTTGCTGTGTCCCATAGCACACACACAGAAGCAGTAGTACACAAAATTTCACTGATAACAATTATTACTTTATCAACAGTGAATAACAGCTAAGGAAAAACATACCATAAAGACAGTGAAATCACATATAAAATGAAAATTAGTATATGAAGTTAATAGGGAGGTATTTGAAGTGCATTTAACTGGTTTGAAAATGAGTATTTTGAGTATGATATAATTCTCTGTGTGTGTTTGTGTATGGTTTATGGAGCAGGTCTAATCCCAAAATGCAGAGTTCTGTGGAGCTGCTATTTCAGGATTCAGTACTTTGGTCAGCACAACATGGATTTCTCATTAACAGTTCAGTGTACCCAATTTGTGTCCAGTCTAAACATATTGCTGTAGGAAGAACAAGATGCTTACAGATTCTGTTGAAGAGAAACCATTTAGGTCATCCATTTATGGTCTTTCTAGGAACTTACTGAGATACGCTTTCATTCTTCAGAACGTGTATGCACAGAGCAGCACAAAACTTAGTGAAGTAAACAGAGAAGTGCCCTTTTTAAGTGGATTATGACCTCTTGAGCTTAACCAGATGTCACCAGCAGAAAGAAAACACTAGAAAATCTGGAACATTGTACATCTTTGCTTGGTATATTTCAGTAGGAATGTGGTATATGTAGTGATACATTAGCGGTGGGATACTAATAGAGAGTCAGTAGGATATAGGAGTAAAAGTGTCACACTGAGCCAAGAGAGACTCAGATTCAAATCTCTAAACAACCACAGTAGTCACTAGATATTCTTAAACTATTTGTTACATGTCAGTCTACTCTGTAATTTACAGACTGGTAATTTTCTCAAACTTATGTTGCATCATGCTACTTATTGCCAATTCCCAATCCAAACACTCTAACCCACAGTACTCTCTGCACAATACATTTGGTGGATATTTACATATGTATGTATGTATTTGCATACGCTAAAACTTTAGTGCTGACTTGCTGGGCTCTGCTTTTCAGACCTTGGTCTGTTGGGGATAGGTTTCTTTAGTTTCTCCAAGGCTCGTCCAGCTAGGCACCACAGTATATATTCCAGCCTTTGAGGGGAGATCAGGAAGTGGTTATTAGTCCCTCCCCTTCTTTTCAGTATGGCAGGGAAGAAAAAGGTAGAATCAAGAGCCAAATTATTATAATCTTGTTCCCCTGCCCTGTGTGTGTGTGTGTGTCAGAGACGAGAGAGAGAGAAAGAAAGAAAAGAAAGAAAGAAAGAAAGAAAGAAAGAAAGAAAGAAAGAAAGAAAGAAAGAAAGAAAGAAAGAAAGAGAGGAAAGATTTCATAGCACAGAGCCTACTGCTTTGTGGAATATAAAATAATTTAAAAGTACCTGTGTGACCAAGCAATTAAGTCACTGTTTGGATATGATTATGCCACTTTGGAAGGGGAGAAGGAAGAGTTTGTACCATCTTGTGTACTGCAAAACATCATCAGGATCAGAAAATAGCAACAGTAGCAACCACGTCTTAACATATTTGCATGATGTGAGAAGAGAAAGTTGATGTGAGCATAGGAAATAAAACATGTACTATACTTTGAATTTTGCAAGAACAACAAAATGTAGATGTAACAAACAAACACTAATGATTATAGTTACCAGAGACTATTTCAGCCAGGCCCCAGTGGCATTGCTTTGGGCACAGCTGTAAGTGGGAGAAAAACCCTTCCCCTCTGCCACTTATAATAGAGATGGCAGTGACCTGGTCACCAAAGTAGCAGCCCAGTGTCAGAAAGCAGGATAACCGACTTAAAGCTTATTCACCAGAAATTTATTACTAAGAAGATGACCTCTTATCTGGACAGGTGACTACTGGTCAATGTAAACTCAACACCCCACTCAGGTCAATGGAGTTTTTGTTAGCTTTCAGGTAACTATTCTGCTTTTGACTGCAAGCTACCATTCCTGCTGAAGGGTCCTTGGCTACTAGATTTACTTCCAGCTTTCATATTGCTATAGTCAGACAGGATGCTCTAGAGGTATATCAATGCAGGCAGATGACACTCCCCTTCTTTGGTCATGTGGGGACTGGAAAATAAAGAGCAGTAAAACCCAGGTAGTCAAATTTCAACTCCATTAGCAACAAAAAGAAATTCTTGAGATCCAAGCTATCCCTGTCCTATGGAGCTAATGGTCCCTTTCTTAGGCAAAGAGCATTCAATTTCTCAAGAAACCTCTGTATTGTTACATCTGGAAACACTTTTAGGTGTTGTATAGGTAAAACTTGCCAATTGTATTCTAAATGAAAGACTTCTACCTTCCTTGGACATTGATAAAGGGGGGGAAAAACAGTGACCACTTCCTGCATCTAGATCATCTTATGTTACAACAGAAGTAGCATCTTAAATGGAACTCATTTGTGAAATATTTAAGGGAAAGATGGAAAACTGAGACAATAAATAGACAATAATGCATGATAGACTGAGTGAGAAATTACAAGTAATAAATAAGGTCTTCAATTTCTGAATTGACTTTGTAGAAAAGAAGGGAATAAAATCTGTCTTAGTTAGACAGTGGAATAGCAGACCTATACATACAAAAAGACATTAGTGGAGGTTTTGAAAATCATCATGTATAGATACCCAAGAAGTAGGTAGAAGGAAATTTAAAGGGGATATGCAAGAGTTAATATATTAAATATTATATAAACATGAGGCGTTCTTGATAATCATGAAAGTGTAGAGGAAGGTATATATATGCCTATCTATGATTTACAATTGTTGATAACACACATATTATCCTTTCTTTTGTTTCTTATTTATATTTTAACTTAATAAAGAAATACTTTTTTAAAAAAAGAAGTAGCATCTTAAGACAAAATGTAGGCTTATGACTCTAACGTAGTCATTTTTTTTTCTTGTATATGATTTTTAACACCTTTGTCTGAAGAAGAAGCCAGTGGAGCTTTTAAAGGTTGTGTTATGCTTTTTGTGGGTTTTTTTTTTTTTTTGGACTAATAAAGGTATTGTTTTGTGGATTTTGTATTTTGTTGTATTCTGCAGATAGATTCTAAGCTTTTTCATTAGGCTTGTTCCATAATGCAAGTGGAACCCTTCCTAGGATATGGTACCATGGTGATTTTCAGCTTTTTGAATCTTATTCAGAGGTATTTTCAGACACATCTTTTGATGTCGTAGTTAGTTTATTAGTTTTTCATAAGCTTTAACCTTATTATTCCTCGCAAAGAAGGTAGTCATAGATACTGCCATGATTAAGATGATCTATTGTCATTGAAATTATTTTTATTAGTATCTTCCTTATTGCTTTGTAAACACAGATGCTAAAATCAGACGTACTGATGCATTGATGTATTGAGTAATAATTCCTGTAACTCTGTTATGTGCATTTTTTGTTGTAAAGTTAATGTTATTATTTCAGGATTGAGTTTCCATTTTAATGTTTGTTTTAGGCCATTTATTCACAGTGTCTCTGAAGATAATACTTTGGAAACATTATATGCAAAAAAAATGCTTCACCATTTCTGAACAATAATTTCAGGCTTTGCCTTTTCTTTTTGTTTCTCTCGTGCTGCCCTTCAGCTGCTTCTACTAGCGAGATTAAGCATGGAAAGAAGTATTGCTAATGTCAGAGGGACATGGTACCAGATAAATGCATTTTATGGCTAGCGTAGCAGAAGTGATCTTACAACATTGCTAGTGTGCTATAAATTCCAGCGTGGCACTCCCATGGTGCAGAAATGACAATATACATCAATATGGATGGCACACAATACTTTAGACTACTTACATATCACACAAAACCGAACTTTTTTTATTGAGAGCTTAATTTTATTGTGTAGCAAATGGATAATTTTAATAATTTTTAAAAAAAAATTGAAAAAGTGTCCTTAAATTAGCTTCCATGGTACACTTCAAAATGATGCTTATTCCTCCCAAGAGGAAGCAAACTATTCCGAACAAGAACCACTGTTTACATACACCAATGAGGTGTATGTAAACATTCACTTATCATTCAGAAATTGACTCCCTAGTTGAGTCTTAGCTGGGATTCTGTTACCCTACTTGCCGGGAGTCCCTTAGGGGGATTCCTGACACTTGTCAAAATTAACACTTGTGGGGAAAATTAGCTAAACCCTGCTATAGCAGCGCAAAGAGGGCAGGGTAATTCAAGGGACCTTGAGCCCAGCTTTACTGAGTCAGACGACAGAGAATTAGGTTAACTGTTCTACTTTCAGTATTTTATTGGAAAAGATGTCAAAATCCACACAAGCACATTGTTGCATTCACTCACACAAGCATACAGAGGGCTATAGAGATTTAAAAAGTGGTGAAAACTAAGAGAGGCACAGGGGTTTTGGGTAATACTACCTGACAAGAAATCCTGAAGAGATGTGTTGAAACCTACTCACTACAGCAACTGAGGAGAGCTCTTCAGAAAAATGGACAACGTAGGGATCTCTCTCTTTCTCTCTCTCTTTCTCTCTGGGGGCTCTGAAGAGTGATTGAAAACAGGGGTCTCTTATAGGGAAAAGTATGTGGGGGGGCAGACCCTTTTCTGGGAAAGACCAGATGACATATTTTATGAAGATGGATTTCAGCTTTGTAGTATAAAGAAAACACAGCCAGGTATCTTTGTAGTTCCCGCAAGATTGCTCCAGAGGATGCCAAGGTATAATGTTCTTGGCTGTTTGAAAAGTTAATTTGATCCCAGAGACCTTTCGTCTCCTGTTGGCGCTATTATTGCTGAAAGTCCATTTAAATGGTCTGTGGGAACCATTTCTGTGATTCACCTAGGATACGTGACAGGAACCAATGCTAATGCTAACCTTTGATCTGTTTCCCATAGCTCAGCTGCCTACGTGTCCCTCCAGTAGAACTCTATGGCTCATTAGTTAATATAAAGAATAATACTCCTCAGGGAAGGGTCTGCAAGGTGGGGTAATAATTCACCATTGGATTTAGGACAATTACAAGACAGGATGGTGGAATTTCTGCTTATTAGTATTTCATATAACTTTCATCTTTCTCAATTTTAGTAGCTAATATGGAGAACAGGTGTACCATTCTGGTATGTATATAATTGTGCAGTCATTTTGAGAACAATGTTGATTTGTACATGTAAAATTAGACCATTTTACTTTACAGTGGCCCCTCTACTTTTGCAAAGATTCAGGGTGCATAACCTTCATGGAAGTGGAAAAACCACAAATAACTCCCCCCATGATCCCCCTTCTATTCCCTTATGGGGCTCCCCCCTCCCATTCTCTTGCCTTTTGCATGCCAAGGCCAGAGTCAAGGGAATGGGAGGAGGAGAAGAAAGGTTGTGTGAGTCTCCCTCGCATCCCCCCGTTCCCTGCCTTTTGTCTTGGAATGAGTTTGCAGCGCTGGGGCCAGAGGCAAAGGAATTAGAGGAGGGAGCCCCAGAGGGCAGAAGGAAGGCTCACACAAGCCTCCCCCCGCCATTCCCTTACCTCTTGCTTTGGCGCAGGTTCTCAGAGTTGGGGTCAGAGGCAAGGGAATGGGAGAGGGAGCTCCAGAGTGGAGAAGGAAGGCTTGTCCAAACCTTCTTCCCCACTCCCTTGCCTTTTTTCCAGGCACTTGCCTTCCTTCTCCACGCCTGAAAAAAAATGCAAGAGAATGGAAGGAGAATGTGGGTGGGGGGAGGCACACATTTCACAAATAATCAGATTCTCAAAGGTCAAACCCACAAATGTGGAAGGAGGACTTACCCTGTGGCAGTTTGTTCTTGCTCCCCACTGTCATCTCATGGAGGTATTGCTGCATGTGGGAATAGAAGGCTGGATTTCTGTCCTGATGGAAAGCTTGAAGATAAATTACAAATTTAAATATTTGTCCTTAGTGCAATGGACATATCAGACTTTTTTAAAAAGTGTAATAGATATCTGTGCATCCCCCCCCCACGTTATTATGTTGTAGTGGAAAATATTATCATCAAACTCATTAGGTTTGTGAGCACCAGTAGCCTTCATTGTGTATTTTGAAGTAAAGATTTCTGCTACCATTTTTTCCCTCTACTCCACAAACTGATCATTGAGAGACTATTGGGAAGTGTCCTTCCCATTTAGCTAAAGACGCAGATAATAGCATGGTAGACCAGTGTCTGTCTGTCTGTCTGTCTGTCTGTCTGTCTGTCTATCACATTACCAGAATCATATATAATTCATATATCATAGTAACAGGAAAGGAAATACCAGAAGTTCCATATTCTAGAATCATCCTGCTGTACCAGTATTCATTAATGCAGTTTATATTTAATTTTTACGCAGTGAACATTATTCCAACTGTATCGTAGTTGTAGCTCATCCTTTTAGCATCACAGCAATATAAAATATTAAGGGTAGATTATTTAATACTTAGTCACAGCTAAGCTGTGTCACCAACATTCTGGAAATTTGACAAGGGCCTATTATTTAAGAAGTAAAGCTGCTGTTACCACCTCTTACACACCCCATCCTGCAGGATAGCAAAATTAGCAAGAAATATCATTTTCATATAAAAACTGGACACGTATGTTACCATGGTTCCACCCCCAATCTGTGATGCAGTATGAGTGGCTATAAATACTGTTAAATTGGTATGGAATAAATATAAATCTTGCACTTACGGCTGAAAGCTGTGCAGAAAGCAAAAGACTCTGACTGGAAGCTTCAAAGGTAGGATAAAGAACCTCAGCATGGCCAGGTTATAAGTTCAGAAGGATCAGTCAGACTGCTTGACCTGTCGAGTTTTAGATTGTCTTTTAAAGTATCCAAGCCTAGGCTGCTAGAGGGAGCAACCAAAAAGCCAACATTCTGGTACCTTTTCCCACAGAAAGTGTCCTTTGTTCTCTCACCTGTGCAATCATTAAGAGAGTATCTTGACTTCCCTCAAACTTTGTAATCTGCCACAAAGACAGTCAGAACCTTCCAGACACTTTCTCTGCTCTTCCAGAGAGCAGTTAACACATGCCCTTCGGGGCAAAAAACAACAACGGGGGAGATATTTTAACCCTGGGTCAGCCCATGGCTTTTTGCTAGTACTTTGGACACATGTTGGCATATTGCTCTGTATGAAGGCCCCCAAATTATGGTTCATTGCACTGCTCTCAGGCTCCTACAGTCCAAGATAGCTCGCTTTAATCCTTTGCTGCTTCAGGAACAGTAACTATCATCCACTCCATTCCAGACTCTATCAAACCTTTCTCTTCTTCACTTTTGCTAGTCTTGTGTGATTCATGAGACTATTTGTGTCATGTCCAAGCAGAGGAGACAATTAATCACCAAATGGCAGAGCAGGGTTTACTCACAAGGCACAAGCAGGAAAAATGTCCAAACAGATTTTAGGTTCCAAAGCAAACAAATCCAAAGGACAAATCCAAGTCATAGTCAAACAGGTAGAGATACAAGGTAGTCCAGATACAAGCCAGTACAGGACTTCCACAACTGCAAAGATCAGTAGCTGACCCTAAAAGGAAAGGGCCAGCTGAAAGCTTTTTATCTACTGATGCTGTTGTCACAGCTGTTCCTTCATTAGGGCTCGCTTGTCACTTTAAACATGCTGAATGGCACAGCCCCTCTCTCTGACTTCATTTCTCTTGCACGGTAAGCATTTCTGTGGTCTCATTCTCTGATATTTGTTCCCCTTGCTCAGGCCCCTGCTGTTGTTTATCTTCTCCTAAGCAAGCTTTTGAGGAAACCCCTGCCTCTGGATTCAGAATCCTCCTCCTCACTGCTGGGGTCTCCAAGGCAGGACATGACAATTTGATTGATTGTGTGTTTTTGTGAATTCCTTCAACTTTCTTTAAAAAAACATTCTTTTTGACATCCAACTGGTGTGCCTGCATTTGTCCTAGTATACAAAGGTGAAAAACCCCCACAGCTACCCCCTCTCTTAGGCCACCTTTTGAGCTATCATTCCCCATCTTTCTAAGGAGACGCTGGCACTGCTGGAAGACATCAAGGTCCCCCACTTATGGCTGGGAAACATGCCGTAAGCAAGATACTGGCTGTATACCTGGACTAGGATAGCATGGCCTCAACATGGCCAGGTCATAAAGTCAAGAAGAGTTAAGCAGGAAAGCCCAGTGTTAACAGGTTTCCAGTAATCCTGTCAATGACCTGACATCCAGATACAATACTCAATGAAACTGCGCAGGTACAGCAGGCAAGCACCCCTGCTGTGTGCATTTCCTACCAAGATCTTTCCCATTCAACTTACAAAACAAAGATATTAAGAGGCTGTCAGGAATCCTATCAGTGTTTTGTTGCCCAAAGTAAGACATTCAGTCCATTCCAGACCCCTTTTGTTTACTTTGCCAAAAAGCCATTAACACTTGCTCCTTCAGGATAAGCAAAGGGGTATAAAATCCGCAGCTCCAGCCCAGGTAATTTTGCAATACATTAGCATTCTGGGCATCACACTGCACCCCAGACTCCCATTCCTCTGTACTGCCCTCAAACTTCTGTTTGAGCCACTCTGCTTTGATCTTCTGTTTCAGGACTGGTAAATATTACCCCTTCCACCCAAAATCTCTCTCTATCCAACCTTTCTCACCTTTTCCTTCAGTAGCCTTGTATGGTTCGTGAGATTGCTTGATCTCTTCTGTGTGTCTATTAATTTCCAATAAAATACTCCTTCTAACTTATAACTGGAGTCCTCTCTACAGTTAGTACTGGTGTACTCAGGTGAAAAGATCCTGTCATTACTGTCTTTTCACAGGACTTCTTTGAGCTAGTAATTCCCCAAATTCTAAGGAGATGCTGGCACTGCTAGTGGACGTCAAGGTCATATTGTTGTACTCTGGCTCCATTTTAAAATACTAAGTGCATTTTAGGGGACAAAAATCCTTCACGTGCGGAGGAATGCTTGGTGGTATAGAATGAAGGGTACTGCACAGTTCCCAAAGAATCCAGAAGCAGAAAGCATTTGCTGACATGAGGCAGAATATTCACCCTGAGGACTCAACAGCACTCCATTTCTCCATAGAAATGTAACCAACATAATTTTTGTGTCCTAAAAATAGTAACACTTTTATTCCCAACTGAAAACAAACATGGTAAATGCTCCAAATTAAGACAAACCTGAAGTAAAGCAACTGTTTATATTTGTTTGTAGAAGGATCTGTTTATTTTTGTTTTATTATTTGTCTGTTTTATTTTATTTTATTTTCTGTTTATTTAACTGGTTATGTGTTGCAAAATGTTTTCCATTTTCTGTAGGGAGCAATTCAAGGGGTTCTAGCACTGTTTCCTTGACTGTGTCCTTCTTTAGCCCCAGGTGCTCCCAAATGACATTTCTTACTGTTCCATGGTGAACTACCTAAAGATGTTTGTATAAGATCCCTCCATCCTGCCTCTCAGGACAACAGTATCTCTATGTAAGTTCTTCCTGGACAAGATAAAATGAACATGCACATGCTTCCTTCCTCTTTCTGGCATTTGACCTGTCTTTGGATTGCTTCTTTTCCATGTGCTCACACCAGTTTCCTTGAATCATATATCGACCACAAAATAGCATGGGACATTTTTGTTCCAATTAAAAAAAAAAGAAAAAAGAAAATCCCAAACAAGATTCAAAACAAAGCCTACTCCTGCAGTGGCAAAATGCAGTAGATTTGTTGAAATGATTTTTATCATAGCTGTTTTGTCTGGTTAAGCAGGCAGCAGCAGCAGCAGGAAACTGTACATAGCAGTTAGTGTAAACGTGCAGATTGTATTCGAAACTGAACGTAACAAAATCTTAATATGTCTTCCTTGTAGTCCAGCTGTATTTTAATTCTGCAGCAAACTATGACTTTGAGATTTTAAAATACCCTATCTGCTAGGATGAATATAAGCTAATTAATATTAGCTTATCAGCTATGCACTCTAAGCATTTACAATGTGTTAGCTACTTCCCCCCAACAAGCTGGGTACTCATTTTACCGGATGGAAGGCTGAGTCAACCTGGAGCCAGGCAGAATCGAACTCACAAACTTGTGGCTGCAGTATTGGCATTTAACCACTGCACCACTGGAACTATTGTGGTATATTGGTTGAGCACTGGGTTACAACTCTGGAGACTAGGGTTGAAATCCCTGCTTGGCGGTGAAAACCTGATGGGTGACCTTGAGCAAGTCATAGTCTCCTCAGAGAAAGGCAAAGGCAAACCCCTCTGAACAGATCTTGCCAAGAAAACCCTGCAATAGCTTTGCTGTAGGGTTACCATAGGTTGAATAGGAGTTGAAAGCACACACATTTTTGAAAAGTCTGAAAGGTAAAAATCCAGTGTCTAACATAACAGGCAAAACTGATTTGTGAAAATGCTAAATCTGCTATGTAAACAAAGAAAGTAAACTGAATCACTTGGATTTGACAGTGGCCATCTCTGTGTATTTTCAACATAACCCTGAATATCACATAGAAGCTCATACTAAATCTTCTTATTCAAGATGAATGTTAACTACTGTATTGTTTGTGGCTAGAAACAAATGTACAAATTACGCTGTACAGGGCTCACTGAGAATATTCTGAGATAGGTATGTTGTGCTCCAGATATTTCTTGAACTCTGGTATTACTTCCCCTTAGTGATGCCATATTATTTGTCATGCTATTCAAGTGACCTAGTAAAGATGCATTTAGAAATAAACATACCCTGCTAAGAACTGTTTGTATTACCTTTGGTGAGGCTTTGAGATTGAAAGTTCTTCGTAGCAGCTTGTGGTTAAATAGATTTCTAGTGATTGGGTGAGGTTATGTTTATTTTTAGAATGCTGTTTGGTGTGTCTTTCCAGAAAGATGTAGAATAGCATTTCCCAAATCAATTGGAAATGGATTTCCACAGTTGCACATGTTGGAATGAAGGTGGCCACCTGGGTAAATTTTAGTTCAAATATTCCCAAGGAGAAACGGTTCAGCTCTTTATTTAGGATAGTTACAGAATAACCCTATAAACATGCTATGCCTAGAACGGGAGAGAAATGCTTCTGCTCTGCCAGGGGAAGAACCATCACCCAAGCACAGCCTGGGAGGGGAGGGGAAAGCACATCACACAGAAATTACAAAAGTGGTATAAAAATGGCAGATTGTCCTTGCTTTCCTTGGAACAATTCTAGTAATGGGTGTTTGCCATCCACACATGGAGTGATCCAGTGAATCTGCAATGAAGAACACAGACCCTTATAATATGCTTTTTGTATCAACCCCATATCCCCTAACCTACTGTATCTCCAGTCATTTAAAAACCCCTACCCTCTTTGCTAGGGCCCCCCGCCCCCGATTTTAGGAATTTATAAAACACTTTCAGCCTACATTCTGACAAATAATTTCTGTTTGAAAGCTATTGAACTTTGATTTAGTATACATGAGTATGATTCTAGTTTGATGCCACTTCAACAGCCAAGGTAACATCCTATGGAGTCCTGGGACTGGCAGTTCAGAGGGGTGCATTTAGAATTCTGAGCCAGAGAACTCCTCTGGTACCTGTGGCCAAACTACAACTCCAGGATTCCACAGGATGCAGCCATGTCAGTTAAAAGTGGAATCACAGTGCTGTGACTGGGTAGTATGATAGGATCCCAGGTATGTCTGCTACCTATTTATAACTAACCTTAGAACTTATTGTGTCTAGACAAAAGGTACTACCGCTGCAGGTCACAAACAGAAAAGTGTTCTCTTTGCTGCTGCTGACTTACCATTTCTTCCAAACCTAAATAAATGTATACAGTGCCATTCTAATTGACCAACCATTTCGGTCAACTTTTTGGCTTTAATCACCCAAGTTTTATGTCTACTGCAGAGACAAGGTTCTGGCAGCCTGAGGCATGATTTTAAATTCAAGAATGGACTAAAATACAGCTACTATAAGTCTATAACTGAATGGGGTAGAATTTGGTTCATCATATTTCTGCCACCCTTCAAACTACAGTCCTAGAGTTATCAGCATGATTTAGATCTATTTGTACATAGCTCACTATCTGGGACAACTCTCAAATTCTTATTGTCTATAAATCAATTATACAGGAAAAATCTACGCAGGTAAGGGCTTAACTATACCAGTTATTTCCTCCTTCCTCAAGTGTGCAGTGTGGCTTAGGTGGATGAGCTAAGCATGGTGTTATAAGAAAAACAGCTCTAGATGCACTAAGTGCAACCTACTTTATGGACCCTTTTCAATTACAACAAACAGTCTCTACTCTCCATGCAGCATGTAGGTCAGTCCCCACAGCAGCCTTTTAGGGTGCAGTAGGGGCTTCAGAAGAGAAATGAATTGCTGATTCAGGTGAAACAGTGTGTTTCAGTGCTAGTAACCCAAATGATCCTAGCATTTGACCCTGACTTAGACTCTGTAAGGGAATACATGGACATATGTTACCCTAAACGGGGGTCCACCTTCAATGCCAGTACCCCTGTTTGAAAGTGGGGAATAATTAGCTCAAAAGCAAGAGGCCTGTGAGTGGAGGGTAACTTAGCAAGATCTTGCCTACCAATGTTTATGGGCTTGAAAAAGTAAGAAACCAGCTAGAGAGTAAAAATGTAAACTAAAAACATATTTTATTGACAAAATTCACACAACCATGTAAAAGCTCAAACACTCACACAAGGACTAACTGAAGGAAAAGGAGGAAAATGGGATAGAGGACGTTGAAGCATTCAGACAATATTTACTGGTCCAGGGAGAACTGGAGAAAGCAGTGACATGGCTTAGGCAAGAACCTAAGGACAGTTCTCATTCAGCAATCGGATGGACAGAATGGTGTTCAGAATGGTGAGAAACTGCACTAGACAGCCTAAAATCAGGGGTATTTGTACTCAAAAAATATCCTGCGGGTATGATTGTGTCTCATACTCCCAGCCAAGAGGACAATGGGAGTTGCAACACAAACAATGAAGTTAAAATGGGGCTAATGCTCTTAGTGTTTAGGTGACAAGAGGATAATGGTTGTCATAATAGCTGAGTATTGTGGAGAGGTGAGGAGACAATAGGGAAGTGTCCAGGTGTACAGGGACCAGGGTTGAGACAATCACCTCTCACCTTCAACTCTCAGAGCTGAAATGGAGAAGTTCCCATCAACTTCCCCATTTCAGCTCTGAGAGTCCAGCTTGGTATTTGATGCCCATTGTATTCAGAATGGCCATGCTATTATCCTGAAAATGACGGGTCGCTTGCCTAAGAGCTGGATGTGACTGACCTGCCTTGCTATGTCACATTTACCGACAGTAATTTGCCTCTGCCAATGTGACCTTGCCATTACCTCAGGTATCTTTTATATCAACACCAATTAATATAGTGCCAATCTAATGTTATTTGCCAATTAAACCATGCCAATCATGGCGGAGGGGCGTGGTGCTATTAATTAACTATCAAGTTAAAATTTTTACATTTAGAAATAGCCTTGCTTAAGTGAATAATCTGTACTATATGCTAGGCTGTTTTTAATATGTATTGATTATATTGGAGAACATTTCAGTGAAGAGTGAAACATTTTATAAAATGGAATAATGATACATCTTTGGCCAGAAGTAACTAAACACTAAAATGCCAGGCTTATAAACCAAAGGATAGAAAATGATAAATAATACTGAACTTAATCACTAATTAAACCCTGTTAATAAACCCCATTGCTAGGTTGAGTTCTTCCTTCATATTTATATCAAGTTTCAGAGAATAATTTTAAAAATCACATTCTAGAACAAATTTCATTCCGCTAAATGTCAGACAGATGCTTCTTTTATTTTACCAGGAGGGATCTTCCAATTTCACCAGTGTCAAATAGAATTACAATCCCCTTACTTGACTGTGTGTGTGTGTGTGTGTGTGTGTGTAAACACACACATACATACACACACAATATACACCACTATAAGCTTTCTCATGGTAATTTCTACCATTGGATACATTTGCAAATTCATATTGCTAGCTTAAACATATTCCCTGTAGAGTCTCAGGCCCATCTTGTCAGAAAATTGGTGGTTCAAGAAAAACATTTTCTTCCTAATCAATATTCCCTGTTGAGGGGATATCAAATGCTCATCCCTAACCTAGCAACCATATTGACAAACAGTCACCCAACAGGCGTAATACCATTTTAATCCATTATCTAATTAGTGGAACAGTGAAACAATTTATACAAGTCTACATTTTTCTTTGGGCTTTTCCCGCTCTTAGATGTTCTCATATTATTCCAAGCATATAAAATACATATAAACAGTGATAGATTATGTTACTTTAAAGTTCCTTTACAGTCAGTTTCGTGACAGCTATCATGTATATTCAATAATCTGTTTTAAGATCAAGTAACACTGTTGGAGCTAAAAAAAACCCCCCAACAATAGAAATTTTATTCAGAACTAATTAAAGCTATTACATGTGTGTAATTGGTTTCAAGGGTCTTGAGTTGTTTTGAATCATATTACCTGCCCTGATTCGTTGTCTATCCACTTGAATGATACAGTTTAATAAGTTCCTTTATGCATGAATTGTTTATATGTTTTTGGTTAAGGGCAGGACAGACTCATAATGAAACACATTCTTTTCTCTTTAATATGCCTAAGCCTCATGCAGACTGGATAAATGCTACCTTTCCAATCAGAATGGACACCAATTGCAAGAATGGAATGTTTTGACCTTTGTGACATAACACATTTTGACTAGCAATATATATTTTCACTCATTTCAGCACTGCTTGCAAAGACCTGCACTACTCTGTTTTCAGTTGTATAAAAGATAACACTACTCTCAAAATATTTTTATAGTTGTCTAACTCCATCACACAGTATAGTATGTTGAATATCTTCTGTCTCAGAACAGTGTACTAGCTTATGTTGCAGCTGAATTATTTCAGGTCATGAGCCCTCAATATTGGCCATTCCCTAGTAAAGCTCCTTGATATTCCTTATTTATATATTTAAGAAGTTCTTAATTATTGTAAATTCAACTTGTGATTCTGTTGTGTCCAGTGGATGTATTTTTCCATTCTGATAATGTTAGATATGTTTCCATCTTATATCTGTCAATGCTATCTTCAGTATTCAGTTTAGATTTGACTCTATGAAGCTTGGGGACATCTGGAAACTATGGAGCTTTGAAATAATAATAATGATACAAATAAAAACTCTGTTGTCTTTCTCGCAATGTTCATGCCAGCCATTTTCCTAAATTATCGGTAATCCACCTTCACCGTAAACACTGACTTCTCTCCAAAGAGGAAAACAATCAGTAGAGAAATGACTTTTGTAATATGAACAAAACAAAACACACACACAACGGTTTAGGGAAAAAAAAATACCTTCTGGGATATTGCTTCTTATCTACAAAGAAAGAAGCTATTTAATATTTTAGGTCAGGCTAATCCTCATTGAATGGGCTATTTTCATTCATACAGCAAAAGATGGTAATATAAACAGAATATTAATACATTTGAAAGGCAGCTCCATTAACCAGCATACCAAGGAAGAGCAGAGACACAGCTGATGCAAATATAAACTGTGTTTGAATCTTTTTTAGCCCAAATTTAATTTGTTTCAAGGGGAGGGTGAAAAGAATGGAGCATGTTTATTCTCAGTCTGAATTGCATACTTTCTTAGCCTATGCACGTACATTTGCACACACCTCTACATTTTGAGTTTATATTGTTCCTTATATTTGAAAGTATAAGTAACTAAGGAAGTGTAGTAGGTGCCTTGCTGAGAAGGTGAAAAGAGTTTCTTTATTGCAAGGTAAATTGCTGTAATTTCTCATAGTCAGAGGGTCAGGAGCTCAGATACTGATCTCATCCACTTACTCAGATAGGACAATGTTATTGATAAACACCTTGGTACTTATGGTGTCTCCTGAGAATTGATGCCAGTCTTTGTATGCTTACATCAACAGAACAGCCTCTTCGTTGCTGATCTCTTCTCTAACCTCTATACCTCAGGCTATACTATTCAATATCCAATTAATCACAGTTTTTCCAATACTATCTAATACTTCAAATTGCCATCTGACATTTTCTTTTGTTCTAGAGAGGCAAATTTGGAGCAAAATAAAATAAAAATAAAAAGAAGCATAAATGGCAAAGCTGCATGGTAAATTAAAAATGAACGGTTATTGTTTTGATTTGCTTATACTGCTTGAAAAGACACAAACATATCTTCGTGTAGTCATGTCAAATAATGATGAAAAAGTTTAAAAACCTTTCCATAGTTTTAACAATTCTTGCATGCCATTTTAACAATGCAAGAAGGAGATATTTTAATTATTTTGGCTATTTCTGCACCACACCGTTATAGTGCTATTATTCCACTTTCAACATCCTGTGGAATTCTGGCATTCGTAGTTTACTGAGGCCAAAGAGCTCCCTGGCTGAGAATTCTAAATGCCCCTCCCTAAACTGCAGACTCCAGGATTCCATAGGATGCTGAAAGTGGAGTAATAGCACTAAACAATGTAGTGCAGAAATGGCCATAGTTGGAGACAAACAGTTGTTCTGTACTTCAACACTGATGGTAGTAGAAGTAGGGTTCCCCTGCCCCATAGTATATCATAACTTATCCTGGAAAAGAGTATCTTGGAAGTGGGAATGGCTACCCGACTGTAAGAATATTCCATAATGCAATATTTCTTAGAAGGTCCCACTTAAGGTCCCAACGTTCCAAAGTGGGATAAACAAGCATTGCTTTTAAGAATCTTTCCTTCTCAGCAGTGTAGCTTATGTACAATCTGACTGTGAAGAACTGAAATTATGCCAGGATGATACCTGTGTGCTTTACTTAGTTCATTTTAAAAATACAGTAAATATATATATATATATATATATACACACTGACCTGGTCCACTTTTCTGGCCTGTAACAATACTTCTGCTTCAACCAGAAGGATGATAGAATTGATTACTACATGAGATATTTAATCCTAAATTTTCATTTGTGTAGGCTTCAAGATTCTCAGTGGGACATAGATTGTGTTTTCATTTCCTTGTGCATTTTCAAGACTCTGGGTAAATAATTTATGTTGCTGCTATTCGGGCAATAATAGACGTTTTGGAATAGATAACTCTCAGTAGATTCTTGTGAGAGATTCCCTCAGGTATTTTTTAAAATAGATTATGGCTTACATTGAACCATGACATACCCTCAAAATATTATATATGAATTTAAATTAAAAAGTAAAAAAAAAAACTTGCTCAAAATCTCCCAGTGGCATGTTATTTCTGGACACAATAAGCAATACCAGTTCTTTTTGATGGTGTAAAAAGAATTTATACTCAACAGATTTATCTTCCAGACCAAATGCAAGTCTTATATTACAAGAAAGTAGAATTATGGAAATAATTTGAAAGAGTGTATGGGCCTTTGTATAACATTTAATAATTAAAAGCTGTGAGGTATGATTAGAATACTCTTGAAGTTTCTAAATTTAAAGTTGTTGAATTGCATTGAAATTGAGATATAGATTGAACTGGTGGATTCTGCCTGTCAAGTAACGACAAATATTTAGACTGATGTGTGAAAGTCTGGTGTTTTTGGTCCCAGCTTTCCCTTTAAAACAAACAAACAAACAAACAAACAAACAAAGAGAGCACTAAGCCTATGTTACAGTTTCCATTTTAAATCACCCCCCCCATTGTTTTAGAAGTTATATGTCTGGAAAGATGATGCCCTAAATTGCAAAGTGTATATTTGTGTATAATTTTTTTTTTATCTGTATCTTACCATATATATCCCAAACAGCATAGGTTACTTCCAAGATTACTTTCAGGATACCTGAAAGATTTTAGTGTGGTGGCTGATAAGTGCTATTCTGAAAGATTGCTTTCAAGTTACCTGAAATACTGTTTTCTATCAGATATTGTTGCTGCTAACTGCTGTCAGGTCACCCTTGAACTCTGATGACCCTATGGATGAGACATCTCCAAGCCATTCTACCATCAACCACCCTGCTCAGGTCTTGTGGATGAGGGGCATGTCTTCCTTGATTGAGGCTATCCATTTTTAATATGGTTTCCTCTTTTCCTATTGCCTTCTACCTTACAAAGCATTATTGTCTTTTCTAGTGAGTCATGTCTTCTCATGATATGGCCAAAATATGAGAGCCTCAGTTTAATCAGCTTGGCTTCTAAGGAAAGTTCAGATTTGATTTCCTCTAGGACCCATTTGTTGGTCTTTTAAGCAGTCCAGGATATTTGTAGACTTCTTCTCCAGCATCACATTTTGAATGAGTTGATTTTCTTCTTATCAACTTTCTTCACTGTCCAGCTTTCACAACCATGCATAAAAATCAGAAATATAATGGCATGGTCAATCCTAACTTT
This sequence comes from Iguana delicatissima, assembly GCA_948472985.1. Lineage (NCBI taxonomy): Eukaryota > Metazoa > Chordata > Lepidosauria > Squamata > Iguanidae > Iguana > Iguana delicatissima. The sequence continues at coordinate 35,447 of CAOKZL010003911.1, forward strand.
AGCATTCAATGATGTATCTTTATACTTCAGGATTGTTCCTTCATAGCTATCCTTCCAAGTCCTAGTCTTCTTCAGATTTCTTGTCTGCAGTCTCCATTCTGACTAATGCCTGAGCTAAGGTATAGAAAATCTTGAGTTATTTCAGTGTCTTGATCATATACTTAAAGTTATGTAAGGCCCTTTCCACAATAGCCTTCCATCCCAGCATGGGGATGGGAGAGGAGCTTCTGCATGACATCATTGTGGTCCCGCTCCTCTCCCATTCCCAGGCGGCATGATTGTGGATTAAATCATTGATGGATTTTCCCCATAAATGACCCACAGTTGTATCACCATCCTGCACTTAGCTCTTCTGCAGAAGGGCAGGAAGCATGATAATGGCACTTCCTGCCCCAGTGCAACCTGGGAGAGTACTTGGCTGAGGCATGTCCATCATGCTCCCTTCTAGAGAGAACCATTCCGGTGCCGGGGGGAGCAGTCCTGTTACACTCCCTTCCTGGCAAAGCTGCTGCCAAGATTGCCACTGGAGGACCATGCAAGAAGGTAGGGTGTGGAAAGGGCCTAAATCACCTGTGGTTGTTATTTTTGTTTTCTTAAGGTTCAACGGTCAATCAGCCTTTGCACTTTCTGCTATGTCTTTCTTCAGTAACTGTTCCAAGTCTTTACTATTTCCTGCTAGTAGCATGGTATCATCTGCATATCTTAAATTATTTATGTTCCTTCCTCCAGTTTTCATGTATCCTTCCTCCAGATATAACCCTGCTTTACATATAATATGTTCAACATACAAGTTAAGCAGTTCACAGATCTCTTACTGGCATGAATACTCAGAATATATGTAAGTTCACACATGTGCACTGAGAATATACCCAATAATGAGGCCCATTGCACTATAACTTCAAAATTATCTCATATCTAACCAGACTAAGAGCTATGTGTGGTTTGTCAGCAACCAGTGGGCCATTTAAAAAAACTAAAATTTCATATGACTTTGTTTTATTTGCTTAAATCTAAGTAATTTTTTCTTTTAAAAAAACTTTATTTAGGAAGTTTACAGATAGCTCCCTCCACAAACAGGGACAGAGATAAACAAATATGTACTATAAACCAAAGAGAAAACAGTTAAAATGGGGTGTAAGATATTCCTTTTTAGAAGTATCAGAATAAAACATGTTAACACCTTTCATACCAAGACAGTAAGAGCTTAAAGTGCATGTTTGTTTGAAAGACATAACTGAATAAAAATTTCAGGATACTACCACTATGAAAGCCCTCTCTTTAGTAGACATCCACTTCACTCTATTTGACATATCAGGACCCCTGAGGAAGATCTGAATGTTTGGGTAGGTATATACAAGAGAAGATGAATCATTCTTAAAGAAATGGGTGTGCCACAACATTTGATTGTCCTGATGGCTACTGTTAGGACAGAATACAGAGACACAGAAAGGTTTCTAATTGGCAAGGGGGTTTGGTAAGGCTGCACGTTATCACCCTATCTCTTTTAACTTGTATGCTGAACATATACATACAGTAGGATCAGACTTGGAGGAAGGAGGCGTAAAAATGGCAGGAACAACCATTAACAATTTAATATATGCAGATGATGCCATACTATTAGCAGAAAACAGCAAAGACTTGGAATGATTACTGAAGAAATTCAAGGCAGAAAGTGCAAAAGCAGATTTGCAGTTGAACCTTAAGAAAAGAAAAATAATGACCAGACAATCAAGGCATTGAAATATTTAGGATTTTCCTTGTCTAGTAATCAGAATGGAGAGTGCAGTCCTCTAGAGATCCCAGAGGATGATGTTGTCATGCATCTATTTATCTGAACATAGCTAGAAATCTTTGGTAGCTCCCCTGCCCTCTCCTGGCTACTATATGGCTTTGTTCTAATAGCCAGTACACAAAGATGCAACTGTCTTTTGGGACTTTGTGCTGCCCTCCCTGCCCTCTCCTGGCCACAATATGAGCATATCAAGGAGTTGGGGAGGGCCCAGAAAATAATGATTCTCTGAGTAGAGAGACAGGAGTTTCTCTGCATTTTGAGAGTGTCTTCAAAACCAGGAAGTTTTCGAAGACATTTGTACACTGGAGAGAAAAATAAATAATTGGTTCTTCTCCCTTGCAGGAATAAATTTAGCTAAGAATTCCTAGTGCAGGATGGTTCCAAAAACCTGCAGTATACAATCCTAAAATTCTAAAGATAGGGCTAACAAAGTTAAAGCAGCATGGGCTCCATTTTTTCATATTGTGAAATTTACAAGTGTCAAGCAATGATAATGTATCAACTTTTCTGCATTTAGTGTGAATGAGGATAGAAATCTGTAATAATTTATTTGCTGTTAGTTGAGGAATTTAATATAGCATCATATTTCAAGTTTCATTCTTGTCTTGGTATTCGGTGGAAACATATAACAATGGATTTATCAATAGGATTCTCACTGCTGTCAGTATTGTACTGAAAGAATTCTTGAGAAAACATCAAATGAATATATATGTAGATGAGTTGTATGAATTTGTGTCTGTGTGTGTATATGCGTGTGTGTGTGTGTGTGTGTGTGTGTGTGTGTGTGTGTGTATAAAACATAGTTTAGAAACAGAAAAAGTCAGCTGCTCACCTTGGCATACGATACCCATCTGTAAAAGGTTGTCAGGTAGATCACAGAGCCTAGGAAAGAGGCAGATCCATGCCCCAGTGTTACCAGGCCATATACTCTTGCTCCATGATATGGTTTAATTGGCAGATATCAATTGGCATGAAATGTAAACTATATTTTGCTGTGTCTGAGAAGCCTGCTGGCAAAGAAGAAATGGCTGTACATGTGTGTTGCAAAACTAGGTCAGATTGGGACCTCAGGGCATGGCTAAGTCATAGGCAGGGGAAGCTCCAGTGTTAATGGACTTGCAAATATCCTCTGATGCTCGACATTTAGAAACAATAGTGTCCAAAACTGCCTCCATGGAATGACTGATTGTCTTTGACCCTCTTCCTTTGTCCACTGAAACTCTCCTTTTGTCCCTTCACCTGTCCCCCCATTAAGGAGCTATCACAATTCCCATCAGTCCTTTGTCACCTGTTGCTTAGGCCATTAGCTCATTCCGGACCCCATTGTCTACTCTGCCAGAAAGCCATTAACACCTTCTCCCTGAGGGTGGAAAAAGAGTTTTTAAACCCTAACTCTGAGCCAGACAACTTGTAGTACAGCACTCAGGACATAGGTTGTCACTCTGATGCTCAGATTCCTGTTCTTGTACTACTGTCGGACTCTTAGTCTGGGGTGCATCACTTCATCTCTTCTCTCCAGATAGGTAAATATCACCCACTTCACCCTAACTTCTCACTATCCAATTTTTCTTCCCTTTTCTTCAGTTAGCCTTGTGTGATTGTGAGACTGCTTGGATCTTGTGTGCATGTGATTATTAATTCCCCCAATAAAACACATATTCTTTGAATCTCCAGCTGGTGTTCCTGCATTAGGACTGGCATATATCAGTGTAAAATATCCTGCTAGGTTATCCCTCTCTTGCAGGTCTCCCCTTTGAGCTAATATTCCCCAGTGTTCCATGGAGGCACTAGCATTGTGGATGGGCCTTGGAATCACCCATCTTTTGGGGTAACACCAGACTTTACTATCAGAAAGTGTTAGGGAATCCCCACATAGACTAATTTTGAGGCTATTTTGTGCTGTTGTTATTGAAAAGCAAATAAAATTCATGATGATCAAGTTGTTCCCTTTCTATGTAGTAAGTCTGTGTAATAGTAACAGATAGTAAAAAAGAAAAGTAAGAAAGAAAGGTTAATTGGGTTACTTAAAGAAGTGCTACTAGCTCAGTTTTGAAGATGTGCTATTGCAGAATGAGCTCAAATAGCTTTTATCATTTAAGCTGGAAGTAATGCCCCCTTTATCAACACTTTAGTCTACAACACTACATAATCATATGCATATTGGGTCATAACTAGCATAAATAGTGTGTGTGTATATGCACATACAGGCACACACTATATATATATCCTTGAACATGATACTTGGCATATCAAAGGAATTTATTTCCTAATGTAGATTGATTAGGTAATTTGTTTGCAGTTAGATTTTCCTGAAGTTCAAAATTTTAGGTTACGGGGTATATACATATATGCATATATAAAGAAAGTGTTGGATCAGAGCTATATAGTGGGTTGGAAACAATTTGTGGGAGTATTAGAGAACATGCCCAATGATTCTCATGTAATAATTTACTTATATAATGTACTTGCATGGAAGGTGATGTATGGTTATAGATGATGGAAACGTACAGAACAGCTACAGAGAGCAAAACTGATGCAGGAGAATCATGGCGGAGAAAAGTTGAGAGACAAGTCCACTGGTTTAGATGTCAATAAAGAAGGGTGGAAAAAGGAGCCAGAGCAAAGAGGGCGTGGCGGCTGCTTTCTACAGTGATATAGCCCATTGCAAACTATGAGATTTATTAGTAGAAGACACCAAAAGGTTTGGGAACAGGGTAGTGAGCCCTAATTTTCATACTGCTTTATCACAAATGTATGCTTAAGAACCTTGAAATAGCTCCTTATAGTATGGAGAACTGAAATGATCCCAAGATCAGTTGTTAGTAATCTGTATTATCCATACTGGACAAAAAAAACAAAACAAAACAAAAACTGTTATGTACCATAATGCCTTGCCAGTGAAACACTGCATTTTCCTTAGCAACAACCCAAAGCCTCTACATTCCATTCCACATAGCTTGCTTGTGAAGTCTAATATGTTGACATTCAAAATCACACACATTCAGTTTCTATGTACTTGAAAGCTTGTTACTTCTGTTGCATGCATTCTGGAATGGAATAAAATCAGTACCTCTGTCATCTTTCTGTTATGCTGCTTTTCCTTTGGATGGATGGATTATAGTAGTCAGCTTATAAAAGTGGGATTCTTACTCCCTTCTCTTTCTAACAGAGGAAGAAATCCTTTGGTAGTTGGCTGGCCGTGGCTTATATAATATGTGTTTCACAGTGGTGCTAAGAGTAACCTGTTCTTTTCTTCTTATATCGTCTAGGAATGCCAGAAACATTAAATCACTTCACAGTTGTCATTATGGCACATATACAGAATCTGAGGCTACAACAGTTCCCAAACATGTATTATTTTTCTGGTCTAGTTTCTCATTTCTATCAAGGCTCTTTCCTCTTTCCCATGTGAACTCAAGGCTTCTGTTATCCTGTATTCTTCTTTGATCCCACTACTGTTATCCATTATTATAAAGGCATTATTATAAAAGCAGAATGCTTTGTAGCTCATAATCTGGCATTCCAGATTTGACTGTATGATTGTAATCATAACAAGATTTTACTGGGATCATTTGTAAGTGTAATTTTTCTTCCACTCATCCTCCTATGTGGGTTAGCTTTATCATGTGCCTCCCTGTTATGCCTTTCAGTGTGCAAAGGACAGGCTGCATCTGAGTGCTTCAGTTGTTGCTTATGTATGGCTTCCTCCAGGGACTCTTGCCTTCCATTATTGAATTTTTTTTTGTAGTGGGGGTGGGGATGATTAATGACTAATGTTTCTGCACTCTTGCAATTATTACTCAACTCTGCTCTATTTAAAGAGATGTCAGCATGCTAGACAGATATATCTAGATCAACAAGCAAGTGATATTGGAAAATATGTACACTGCAAATTTATTCTTCTTGCTAGTATCATGGATCATAGCCTAGATTTATATATGATTATTAATGAGTTAATATTTTGCTAGAGAAATAATGGAACTTTAAATCACAGTAATAATACTGAGTTGGCATACATGCTTTTAATTTAGTGCATAAAAGAGACCCATCCTACTGAAATGTAGCTGAGTTAAAATACAAATAAACTATTAAATGTTAAGAATCTACATAAGGACAGGCAATGTGTAGCAACATGAAAGTCCAGATGGTGCACACTATACCAAGAGCAGAAAGGATACATGACAATATCCCCTGGTGAAGGAGAATAATAACCAGATGAATCATTTCTGATCATAAAACACAGATTTCCTTGCTGGTAAAGTGATAACAAGAGAACAGGAGATGATACTATTGATGAAATTATTCTTGTGCTTATGAACTGGGGTTGTCCTATAATTGGGGTCGGGAGAAGGAAAGCATCCATCTACTGCCACATCCCAATTACTATAGGAACTCACGATCTAGGGAAGATGGTGCCCAGAGTGGTTCTCATGTGTTTTTCAGCTGGTGGATCCACATACATCCAATTTTCCCCATTGACAGCTAGGGGGAAGAAGGGTCAGACATGACATCTCTGTACTGGTGTAGCTGAAGGGTCTAATCTGGCTCTCTTTGAGGGATAGGTGGAATAGATTTGAATCCAGCAAATCTAAAGCTTGCTTCAAGCCACCCCAGCGCAGCCCTGGGACACTCATTTTGGGCCTTAGGTTTGTTGCCACAATCAGCACATATGAGAGCTCATTGGGGCTGATGTTGTTCACCACAGCATCATTTCTGTCTTCTTACAATTTGAAAACACCTGGGTGTGTAGGGTGTCTGGCTGGGCTTGTGCATAGTTATTGGTAGTCCTTTTTGTCTGAATGTGAAATGTATGTTTTCTCTACAGTAAAATGGTGCTTATTTACAAGTACAATCAGCCCCTACCTTTGCACAGCCTGATTTCTCAGCACTGCAAACCCTCTCCCAGTGCTCCACACATACCCAGAGGAGATGGGCAAAAGAAGTATAGGGCCTTGAAGCCTCCTTCCCTCTCCTTGACCTGGTTTGGACCCTGGGTGCCCACCCTCCCCATCATGCCTTGGCCCCTTCCCCTCACACATACAGTTTGATCTTTGTGTTTTTCCCACTTTTGTGGGGGTCCTGCACCCTTAACCATAGTGAATGTGGAGGGCTGACTGTAACATGTGTTAAGTATTAGGACATCAAAAGCAACCTCCATTTTATCCTTGTATTCATGATAGTGATGATAGTTTAAGTGAATTTAAAACAGGTGGTTTTCTATTTGTTTGTTTCTTTGTTGCTCTGACATATCCATAATAGAGAAGCCATTAAAAGCAGTGAAGGATAATAGGGGAGGGAAGCCGTTGTGTGCTTCACAATCAAAACATTACATGTGGACATCTAAACCCTGCTCCATGAGGTTATTAATTCCCACGTGACCACTGATAAAGTGGTCCATCTAGGCCAGACAGCTTGTGTTGTTCATTTCCTTGAAGACTCTTTTTTTCTTTTAAAATAGAAACAGAAAACCTTCATGTTTTTTAATAGGCTCTCCAGTTCAGACATAGTTATGACAACAGATCTCTGTTGTTGTAGTTACATCCGCCAGTGCCAGCCTCTCTTCAAAACCTAACCTATCTCCTAAGCCAGGAGGATCCCCAACCAAAGCAATTAAAGGCACTGCATGTGAGGGTGCTGTGAAATTATGATTGCAGCACTGTCCCCATTGTAGGGTACTGTGAGACAAGAAACTGTGGCAGGAGACTGAAAAGTCTCTCCAGCATCATGTCTCAATGCGCCCTATGAGTGGGGGAATGCTGCAGTCATGATTTCCCAGTTTCCTGGCCTGCAGCACTTTGGTAACCCTTCAGTTGGGGCACTGCTTGGGTTAAAAGGTAGGCTTTTGGGGTCATATTTAGGCGTTAAGAACTTGAGAACATAAATCCAGCTTGTGATCTTGTCAGTAGTGATCAGGGTGCCAGCACTGGTGTTTGTTTTGCTCTGTTTTGCCTCTGTGCTGGTGCTGTCATTCTTGAAAACACAGGAAACGATGCCATGGACAATTTTAAAAATAGATTTTTTAAAAATAGATTTGAATATGTTTGAATTAACAGAGCCTCTGACAAAGAATCTCCTTTTTGCAACATCTTTTATGGGAATCCAACCAAGCCTCTCTTTTCTTGCTTCTGTCTAGCTAGAAGCTTTTCCTCTTCTTGTCTGTCTGTCTGTCTGTCTGTCTGTCTGTCTGTCTGTCTGTCTGTCTGTCTTTCTTTGTTTGTTTGTTTGTTTTCCTTCTCCCCCCCCAGTCTTGACATTGGAAGGATGTGAAAGAGGACTGGAGAAATACAGATTTTCAGTGCTGGGTTGCAGCAGTATGTCTGTAATGAACAAGGCAATAAAGCTTGACCTGGGACAGAATGGGATCCTACTCTAGGTGATCTACTGTAGCTGTGTGTGCTTCTGTACAACAGGCAAAATAAACAGCTGCCTCCAGAACCACTTGCTGAACACACATGAAAAGAAAAACAGAAAGAAAAGAGGAAAGCAGATTAGCTGGCCTTGCCAGCTATCCTGGCGTGTTGAAAAACCACAGATCTATAAGTTTGGCCACCAAAATGGAAAGCAGAAGAAAAGAAGAAGAAAAGAAGAAGAAATGCTGAGATGCATTTTGGAAGATTTCAAGCGGTCTCTAGAAGATTCAAAATATTTTTGTCTACTTGTACAAGGTTTACCTGGCCAGGTTGTTTCATTTCACATGTATTGTGTATAATTTGGGTGCCAAATCTATAGATCTATTCCCCCCCTTTTTGATATGCTAGGGGAGCTGGTGAGACAAGCTAATCAGCTTCCCTCTTTCTGTTTTGCTCTTCACACCTGCTCAGTAAGGGATTCTGAAGACAACTACTGTTTACCTTGCCTGTTGTACGCAGCCATAGTAGGATCACTTAAAGTAGAATTCCATCCTTTCCAGGTTGAGCTTTATTGCATTGTTTACAGCAGATAGGATACTGCAACCCAACACTGAAAGTCTATGTTCCTATAGTTCTCCTTCACCATCAAACACTGCAGCTAGAAGTGGGGTGGGCTGGGCTGTAAAAGGACTTTGTAAAAAGGAGCTTCTTTGTCATCATTTTTGTTAACTGAACAGTCAGCCCTGCGTACTCTGTCCACCATGCTTCGGCCCCCTTCCCACACACATGCACGCACACATATACTTCGGCAATTGTGTGTTTGTTTGTTTTTTTTGCTTTTGAGAGGGTCCTGCACCTCTAACCCTAGTAAATATGGAGAGCCAACTCTATATCTGTCTAAAGATAAATCAGTTATTCCAAACATACTGTTTGTCTTAAATAACTGTCTTTGTTTTTTTGCATATGCAAAAAACATCTTAGTTATTTATATTTTAAGAATTATTATCATTGATTTTACTTTATTTTGTTTTAATTTGCATCATAAACTGCATTGAGCCTCGCACTGGGAGAAAGGTGGGATATAATGTAACTAAATACTTTTGTATTTAGTTTGTAACTAAATACTTTTGGTGTGAGATGTGCTTGAATAGTAAGTCAAGACTAGAAATAAATCAAGACATGAAGGACCACATACACCATCTTGATCTTTTGTGTGATTTAAATGTAAGAAATAAATAGATGATAAGTGGTGTTCCCTAACTGTTGCTCAACGCATGGTCCAAAATCCCACAAACTTCATATGACATAGAACCTTACTCCTATATATTCAGCATTTATATGTTGTCCTTAGTATTGTGTTGCAACACTGAGACTTAAGTGACTGTGCAGACAGATCCAAAGAATTCTCCAAGAGGAGATACCCCCTTTCCTGTTGTTCCACAGACAATGGTAGGGTGGCACAGGAAAATCTGCTAAAATCTCAATCATATACAGACTGCAAAAAATGAATCCTGGTCTTTGTATCATTGTATCTCCAAGTGCCCGTTGTAAAACTCAGGCAAGAACAGATGAACATCAACTCTTGTTTTAAAAATGGAGTCAAGAGTACATTAAAAACATCCTTGAGTGGCTTTTGGCACTCAGCATTGTGTGTCTGCATCTTGAAAAGAGAACACAATGATTTTTTCCCCTTTTCTCCCCTATCTTTGCTTAGGCAGTGAAATTGATGAAAAATGGTTGGGTAAGTCCCATTAATTTCAATGAAGTAAGCCCTATTGATTTCAGTGACACTTACTGCCAGGTAGATAGCTTGCAGTGTAAGAAATTATGATAAGGAGATGCAATGCCAATAGGAGCTCTCCAGGGAGCTGCTGGGATGTCAATCCCTAGTTATGAGAAGCAGGTGGTTTGCCCAGGGAGGGAACCAACAGTGAGAGGAAGAAGGCACAAGAACATTATGAAATGTAATGTAATGAAAAAGGTTGGCTGTAAGTGAAAGAAACCAAGGAAAGTGTTAAATAACACATGCACAGGAAGAGACCCAGGCAGGGTGTCCTTCGCCTAGTTCCTCTTCCCCGTTTTCCCCAGCAGCTTTCCTTCTGGGCCTTCTCCTGGTCTCTGAAGGGTGTTCCCTCCAAGCCCCATTTAACATCACATTTTTTATCCCAATACAGTACAGTGGACTCATGGTTACCCCCCCCCCGGGGCCTTGGAAGCGGTCTTCGCCACTCTCTCAAGCGGAGCTTGCCTGTTGCCTTCCCGTAAATTGCTACAAGGACAACGAATTGGCATTCTGGAGACTCTTCTGACCATTTCTGCACTAGACTGTCTTAGGCCATTTCCACACTAGCCTGGTATAGCGCGATGATTCCACTTTCAACATCCTCTGGAATCGTGGGGTTTGCAGTTTCGGGAGGGGCCGGGCGGCCCCTCCCAAACTGCAAACCCCACGATTCCAGAGGATGTTGAAAGTGGAATCATCGCGCTATACCAGGCTAGTGCGGAAATGGCCTTAGTGCTGTTATTCCACTTTCAACATCCTATGGAATCCTGAGGTTTGCCGTCAGGCCCCTCCCTAAACTGCAAACTCCACGATTCCATAGGATGTTGAAAGTGGAATAATAACACTAAGACAGTCTAGTGCGGAAAATCCGTTTTAGCATTCCTCGAGGTGCCTAAACTGAAGCATTCAGCCTGTCCCTCTTTAAAAAAAAAAACCCTCCCCCTAGGGAAGGGTCTGGAGACAGGGAGAAGAAGGTGGGCTCTGGAAAGCTTCCCCCCACCTCCCCGCACCCTCCTGTTGCCCACCTGCCGCCGCTCCGTCCCCGGGGGGCTTCTCGCGTCTCCTTGCTCCTTTGCGCGCCCCTGCTCGCTGCCCCAGCGAGCCCTCCGCCTTCCTCTCCAGCCAGGCTCCCACGGCGGCGGAGTTCCAGCTCCGCCTGCCCGCCCGCTGCTTATCTACCCGGAGAGCTGACGGCGGTAGCAGAGATGTGAGCGCCGACCCGGCGCTGCCGAAGGGGCTCGTCGCTTGCGCCCAGCGCGCAGGCTCGCCTCCCCTCCCCTCCCCTCCCCTCCCGGGCATGCTCATTAACGCCCGCGGAGCCCCCAGCCTGCTGGGCGCCGAGGAAAGTTGCTCGATGGCCCGCTAGCCGGCTCGAGCGAAGGGGCTGCGAGGGGGCGCCCGGAGGCGCTACTTTGGCCCCCGTCGCCGCGGGCACCAGGGCACCGGCCTCGCCGCCCTGCCTCCGCCGCGAGGGAAAGAGCAGCGAGCAGGAGGACCCTTCCGGGAGGAGCGGAGCGGATCCCCAGAGCGCTCCCTCTTCCCTCCGGAGACCGCGGCTGCCTTGGCCGGGCGGCACTCGAGAGACTGATTCGCCAGCCGGTGGCGCGGCTACTCCGGCCAGCCTGCAGTCTTCGCTCCGGCAGGAGGAGGAGGAGGACGACGAAGAAGATTACAGCCCGGCCTGCGCTCCCCCAGGAGGAGAAGGAAAGAGCCGCGCGGCGGGGTTGGGGCGGGCGGAGAGAAGCGAGGAGGGAAAGGCAGCCGAGACCGCAGTTCCCGCCCTGCCATTGCACACACATCGAGCAAAAAGCCTGGCAAAGCCCCGGCCGGCTACAGAAGATCTTGGGCAAGGAAAGGGAAGCGGGGTAAGGCTGCGGAAGGCAGCACCGCGTTGCGCCCAGGCGCCTCTCCTCGCCGCCTCTCCCCCCGCTCCGCTTCACACGTCGTATGAAGCCGCTCAGTGAGTGCATAGATTTCTGCGGTGGGGAAATGACTGCGATGGAGGCGGCGGCGGCAGCAGCATCAACCTGTGGGCTGCAATTTCTCTCCTAACCGGGAAACCAACGGCGGCGGCGGCGCCACCTGCTTCTGTGCCCACAGAGCGCTGTTCGGGTGAAGAAGGGGCGAGGGAGGCGCCTTGGGGACGGGAGAAAGAGAGAAGCGACCCCAGGCTGCCTCTCTCTCTCCCGCGCGCGCTCCCTCCATCCCGCCCGCCCGCCACCGAGGTTGGGAGACGGAAAGGTGGCCGCGAGGGGAAGGGAGCGAGCGAGGAAGGGAAGGGAAGCGCCGCCCGCATCCTCCCGAGCTTCGCCAGGCAGCCCGCGAGCGAGATGCCCCGGCGCCGTAGCCAGCTGGCACCTGCCTCGTCCTGGGATGAAAGGATTAATTGAATTGCCTTGAACTGAGGGGGAGGAAGGAACGCGCTCCGCAGCCAGGCAAAGCAGGGCCGTCGAAGGGAAGTTGTGGGCGGCGAGGGGAGGCGGAGAAGGCGCTTTCCTCTCCCCAAACAACCCCCTCACAGTCCACTTTTTTTTCCCCCCGGGACGGGCTGTCAACCCACCCGGCCGCCGCCGCTTTAGCAGCCTTGAGTCAATGGGGTCTTGGCTCCCCTCGGGCAGCGCCGTGGCGTGCCTCCGGCATTCCTCTCGCTGCTGAACTGGAGCAGGCGCGGAGGGGGAGGAGGAGGAGGAGGAGGAGACGCGAGCCGCAAAACAACAACCGCCTCGGAGCAGGGGGAGCGATTGCGCAATCCTGCCCAGATTGGCTTCCCTCCCCGTCCCCGTCCCCCCCACCCCTCCCCCCCACCCGCTCTCCTGCCCGCCCCCGATGCTGCTAAACTCCCGAGGAAACAGAAAGCTGATTCATGGAGCCCAGACCCAGTTTCCTCGGTGCGCCTCTCCTTTTGAAGATCATGATGCTGCCGCCGCTTGAGACTTCGTGTTAACCTCCGCCCCCCCGCCTTTCTCTTCCTCCCCCGACGCAAGGGGGAGGGGAAAAAAGCTCTCTCTGCTCGCTCGCTCTTCGATTCCTGGCCCTTTTTCTCCCCTCCTCTATTTTGGAAGTGTGGTTACTGGCTGGCTCTCAAACCCGGGAAACATTGATGCATCGCCCTGGAAATTCATTGTGTGACTTTCTTGATATTTGCTGAGTTTCTACCCGAGATGCAGCTCTTGAAAGCTTTATGGGCACTAGCAGGAGCAGCTATCTGCTGTTTTCTTATATTTGTCATCCACTCCCAGTTCCTTAAAGAAGGTAATTATATCTGCATGCTTGCATACACTGTTTCCTCCTCTCTTTTTATTCAGTGTTTCTCCTGATTACAATATTTCTAGGTTGCTGGAGTTCCACAGATTTCTCTTTCTCTCCATTGCTGTGTCCTAACCAAAGCAGACTCTCTCTTTTTTTAAAAAAAGAAACTTTATTTCATTTTCAACATAGGGACAGAGGGGCTTATGTTTCCTCATAGCGCATTCTCTGGTTTAATGGTAAGGTTGGAATTCTGTTGCCTGATACATTTATTACCAGAAAACAATTTGTTTTCAGAGGCTGTTGTTGTATGGAATACGTGCCCAAATACTAGCCACAGTGAGGAGCACAAGTATGCCATAAAAATAAGTCAACTTTGTATCATTCATATATATATATATATACACACACACACACACACATACATACACCTCTCACCAGCAATTTTCTTGGTTTCTTTTTTTTTTAAAGCACTTTCCATACGTTTTCAATAGATGGCACTAAAGTTCTATGTTCAGGGCAAGGAAGTGCTGAGCTGGGGTAGTAAGTCTCCTTCCTCATCCTTTTTCTCCCTGATTTAGAAGAGGCCTTTCTGCCTAATTTTTGGATTTCTTCATGAAATGTTCAATTAGATGGAGATGGTGCATCTCTCCTCCACCCCAGCAAACAGGAAGAGTTGTTCTTTGTGCTGTAGAAAGAGAAGAACATGAGGTGCTCTATGTTTGAATATAAGCTTAGTTTGGTGGGTTTTTTTTAACAGAACCTCTCTTCTCCCACCATCTTACTGAGGCAATAGCCTTTGGTTCTTATGGAGTGATGATTCCTGTTAGCCACTTCCTTTCCAAACTGTTGTTCTTCATGAAAGTTTAATATATTGCTGATGGAAAGATATATTTGTGTGCAGGTGTGGAATAAGATGAGACACTGTTTTTCAGGAACAGAAATATAAATATTAGAGGTTTGAAAAGTAACCCCATTTGCAACCAACACTGCTTAATAATCTGCATTCCTGTGTTTCCACATAATTTTTATGAACAGCAGGAGTGGTATAGAAGACTTAACACCAAGAAATATGGAAGAACTTTCAGTGGGCAAAGTATTTCTTCCCAGTTGGCTGCTGCAGTGCTAGTCTTGGAATTATCTTTTTGAAATATGTCGTTTGTGAGAACTATAGGAAGAAAATTAATTATGTTATTGGAATACCCATACAGACTTAATATTTTAGTCCCCTTTCCTTTGGATCAGATGCATGGAATGCATGGCTACTGTTTCTGAAGAATTGACTAATTTTGAAGTGAATGGTAGTTAAAAAAAACCCTGTTTCTTGTGTTATAATAATAGAGGCTTGTCTTTTAGGTGGACATACTAACAGAGAAGAAAAAGGTCTAAATGTTCAATATTTAGACTTGTATACTTTTTTTTAAAAAAAAAGAAGTTCCTTTTAATAATATTTTTGAAATTCCCTAATGAGTCAAAGAGATAATCCTTTCACAAAACACTGCAGGGAGAAGCATTTAGTTTTACAAGAAGGCAAATTCAATCACAGGGATTTTGGTTTTTGAGAACAAAAGAGTACCTTAACAAATACCTATTTATGTTATGTTGTGCGTAGGTATGGCTACTCTCGCTGTAAATTTGTTATGTGAATTAGTTCTCAGCTTCATGGATAGCTTAGCAACTTGTAGTTTAATCTGTGTTTTGTTAATATTAACATTGACTCTTTTTTTTTTAAAGGCCATCATTCACAGTCAGTGTAGCGCTGTAGTTTCTACAGCAGCATTGTATAATTAAATGAGTTTGGAAATAATTCCACATTCTCTATTCACCATTGTGTTTTGTAACAAATATTTGTTATCTGCTTGCCTGAATCTATTCATTTTTATGTTTGAGCCCAGTGATGGTAATATCTCATTTTAAAGTATCTTTTGTATAGCATATTTATGGTGCATTCATATTTGCATAGTGGAAGTGACATTGTACCTTGTTGTTGTTGTTGTTAGTGTTATACAGAGGTGAGGGAATCTCTTCTAAGTTTTGTACAAGAAATGGAAAGAATCAGTTCCCAAACATCCAATAACTCAAATTACTGATATGATGAGTACAAATCAGTGCCATACATGTGACAGATAAATTGCTTCTTGTTAGTTTTGGGGCCTGGTATATTGATAGGATGGCACTGTTCCCCCCTTTTTGGGCCAAGAAACTCACAGTGAATAGTTGAAGGTGGGACAGACTGATTTTACTCTTGGGCCCCATTGTATATGCTTTAATTTATTTTACTGAATTAAAATTCAGATACTTTCTGTTTCTTATCTCTTTTGAGGCAGATCAATTAAATGGTCTCCATAATATCAACCCAGTAATTTACAGTTTGTCTAACTTGATCGGGCTTAATTGCCAGAACAGTATATAAGACGTGCTCATCAGCTTAAACAACACCTGCTTCTTCACTCTTTAGCAAGGGTTTCCCAATAACATGACTTCAGAAGAATATTGTTACAAATCATGCCACAGTCTCAGTCGTAGTGGACAATTCCAAGACTTTGCGCTTTGGTCTAGATTGTATCTCATTATGTGTATATTTTTGATCAGTAGATTACATTATCAATAAACGTAGTAACTGCTCAGTTTTCCTCAGAATAACTAATACCCCACATATCTGTAGCATAAAAACAATAGAATAAATCAGGACTTAGTTATGGTTAGAAAAGACCCAGTGGGACTCGAACTGAGTGATAACTGACTTATCCCATTGATTTCAATGAGATTATTCTAAACAAGACTCAATCTGAACTGAACCCAGTAAGCCCACATTCTTTTGTTTCTGTGATCACAGACAACAGGTAAGAATTGGACTTAATTAGGGCAGATTTCTGGTCAAGTCCCTGGATGTTTTCCTGGAAAGTTACCCTGCTAAATGTGGAGATGTGTTGAAGCTTACCTAGATTACCATTGCGTTTGGAAACTGTCCTGTGGTGACCGTCCATGTGAAATAGTCCAGTTAGTGTTAGCCATGTTATTTTTGAGGCTGGTTTTGATAGAAGGGCGGAATCAGTTCACAGTAATGGTAATACTGCATTACTGTACAACTCATAAATGGTAAGAAAACAGGCAGTGTTTGTTCTGAGATGAGTGGGAAAGAGCTGCTTAACTGACTGTTTCTTTGAATATTTTTTTTTAACCTGAGAAGTGAAGAATGGCTGACACAGAGAGTATTTTTCCACACTTAGGCTTTTGTGTGGAAATACAGGTCGTCCTGTGGCTGATCCATTCCCTTATGTCCAATCTGTCTTTCAGTGTTTCAAAAAGATGAATAGAGCTGTGAACCAAGAAAAGGCTATTGTGATATATAATTGCAGTCCCATGCCTGTCTGATCTTCATACAAAACAGTTTAACATACTTTGGGTTGGTTTCTGTCAGTTTGAAGAGGTGTTGAAAATTAAAACATTTAGAAATTGCTGTTATAGGAGATTAAATGTAGACATGGTGTATCGATTTGCAGCTTCTAAATTCAAAATGGTTTATCCTGTATTCTGGCATTACCTTCAATAGAAAGCAGAGCTGTATAAATATTATTATGGAGCTGAAGGGTATTTTGTGTGATAAAATAAACTCCCATTGCAGCCATTCAGTACTATGATGTCAAAGATGATGAAAGAGCAGAAGATACATCTTGAATAGGTGGTTGTGTAAAGATTTTAAAGTAGCTTAATTGGGGAACAGCTATACAGCAATGTACAATGCACAGCACATAAGCACTCATTTCTTTATCTTGGAGGATGCTCTGTCATTTTGGAATGTCTGCATCTTAACTAAGTTGTCCAGTTTGTTTTGCACCCTTCTCTATCCTTTTATTAAAAAAATGTGAAAAAGATTGCTTTCATGGTGGAATTTTAAATGGTGTATTGGGTTAGAAGGATGTGTCTGGTTGTGTAAAAGGTAAACAATGTAAAGGAAACACTTGCTGTGTTAAATAGAGCATACACAAATATGTAGGAAACTAAGAATTAAAGCCGTGTCTTTCACTGCTTGAATTTGAAAGGAAAACAGTATATATTTTGATGTCTTATCTTTGTGGTTTTAATACCACTAATACCATATATACAGTCCAGTTCTGCATTGTTAAAAACATTTCTGAACAGTTTTATCTTTGTCTTTTAATAGTTCCTTTTTTTTCACTGTACGTTAGCTCCTAGTATACTTTGTACGCTTATTGAAATCCATGAGACTGACATTAGCCACAATTAAAGTCCCATTGATTTCATTGGGTCTCCTCTTTGTTGTTGTGTGCCTTCAAGTTCTTTTTGTCTTATAGCAACCCTAAGGGAACCCTATCAGTGAGTTTTCTGGGGCTGAGAGTGGGTGATGTGCTCAAGGTCTACTGGTGGGCTTCCGTGACCGATCAGGGAATCAAACCCTGCTCTCCGGTGTCCAACACTCAAACCACTACACCATTCTGGCTCTCTGGGTCTGCTCTAAGCATAATTAAATCTGGATCCAAGCCCCCTGCGTTTTCATCCACTGTGGCCATTTATCCAAAGTACAGTTGATTTACTGGCACATGTTAATCTTAAATTTCATTATACTTAAGAATAGTATGGAAGGATTGTACAAACATTTCTTCCTGTAGAATCTGAGGGAAAAAATGGCATGGGCAAAACTTTTGCAATATTTGAATGGTAAGAAACAAAGCTGAACTGGGATGCAAGGATTTGTGGAAAATGTTATATAGTTAGTAGTTAATATGTCTTTACTTCTCTTTTGTGACTGGGTGCCATTTAACAAAGGCCGTTGTAACTTCCCTGTTGGATCAGTAGGTCGTTCTCTCCAGCAGGTATATGTCTTTATAAATCAAGGGTTTTTTCAATCACCAGTGTAATCCCTGATAAAATGAAAATAAATTTCATAGTTTCAGTAAAGTAGCCTAATGACTAGAGATTAACATCTGTCTACTGCCATGACATACTCCTGTGACATGTTTATTCTAAAGTTAGCATACTTGTGTGAAGTCTTGAAATTCTTGCTCCAGTATAGCACTACTGTGTTGTTGGAACACAAAGAAATGACAATAAGGATCTCAGTTCTACAGCAAGGGCAAAGAGAAGGAATATGGATCTGATTTTAGTGTGGGCTTTGTTTTGCCCCTTTTTCATAAGTATATGAAACTTTTGCTTTGTTCTGTTCCTGTTTCATAAGTATATAGAGCACAATGCCAATAAGATTGTTGAACATCATAGTTACCGTTAAAAATGAGAGTACTGGACCTTTTTTCCTCGGACAATTGGGAAGCCATTTATCTGAGAGGCCAAGCAGAGACAGACTGATTTTGTTGCAGTGTTTCCAGTCCCTTGTTTCTGGTCCTAGCACAGATGGTCTAAACTTTAGGCTCTCTAAAACAATGATGGGTAGGCGCCAGTAAGCTGGGGTGTCTGGCCTTGGAAATCTCTGGGAGTTCATACCTCTAGAACTGTAAGTACCTGGAAGGTTAAGAACACTTCTGATTTGGAGAAAGAAAATAAGGAATTTCCTGCTGCAACCAAAGATAGGATGGCACATGCCCTCTTTTAGAGATGAATTGTGCCCTGCTGGAGGCATGATTTCTCCGTATTTTGGAAGAAAATGTGAGTTTGGGACTGGAAATGAAAGAAAAGGTTCTGGAGTTTCCAGGAGACATCCAAACAGCCTTGGTGATTGCATATGGTCTATAGGCTATGGGATCCCATTTCCTGAATTAAAATTCAGTTCCACAACTATTCTTACAGGTTTCAGTTGGCCTTTTCCCCCTGTGTTTAGTGAATCAGTAGCAAACTGAATATGTATGTTTTATCATTATTTCTCCAGAAATACAGAATATATTCTACACATATAAAATACCACCATAATTATGATCATCATTTACATTCATATTCCACCTTCTCTCTCACCCTTTCTTAATTCAGAGCAAACCTGTAAGGTAGATTCAGCTAATAAATAGCTTGAATAGTGACCCAAACATGTCCATTGAACTTGATGGCTGTGTGTAGGTTTAAATGTGGGTGTGTCCAATTCTAGGCTGATATTCTAACATTTACATTGTTTTGTAGTGTGTACTCTAGAATTTTCCAAGTCAGTGTTACTCAGACTGGTGATTCATGCACCAGTGCCAGTCTGCAGCAATTTTTCAGGAAAGAAAGAAATGGTTGTAGCCAATGGACACAAATACCCTGCTTGTACCTGGCATGTCAGGGCAGGAAGCTGCCAGTCTACCACATCAGAAAGCACTGCTCGAGACAATGCTTTCTCCTTCATTGTCCACTTTCCATGATAAAGCTGCACAGTTGTACTTTTTTCTTTTTAAAGCCAATTAGAACCCTAGCACTTCAGGGGTGCTGATGTTTGCCAAATTTCTATCAGCTGCGATGAAAAGTGAGGAGACAAATGTTTGGCACTGATAGTGGCATCCTGACCAGGCAGTTTTAATAACTTTTCATACATATTTCAATATTTTTACAAATATACATGATTGATGTAGAGTCGAAGGCTTTCACGGCTGGAATCCATAGGTTGTTGTGGGTTTTCCGGGCTTTGAGGCTATGTTCTATTAGTATTTTTTCCTGATGTTTCGCCTGCATCTGTGGCTGGCATCTTCAGAGGATCTGATGGCAAAAGGTGGGATGCAAAAGATTGGAGGAGGGAGAGAAGAGGGATTAGAATAGAAATGGTATATCCCGGGGGGGAAATGCACAGGTGTCTACTTTCAGAGGACCACTGCCAGGCTCATAGAGTCCTAATCTTCACTCCCCCCCCGCTTCATTGTGCAAACGGAGTGTGGGGAGATGCTCGTGCACTAAGAAAGGAGATATAACTTCACTGCGGGATTTTTGTTTTGTTTTGTGTCTCATGAATTTCCTGAATTGTCTAAAGGAAACCAATGTAGCAATGATGTTGGTGTTGGTCCACACTAGGTTCTGACAACTGATGCTCCTCCCGCCGCCCTGACACACACCCTGCAGATCTTGCTGTTCATCCATACTAGCTTCTGACTATTGGGTGTCTGTGTGGCTTGTTTACCCAAATATTTCATGACCAGATAGTGCCCAGGTGAGCAGAAAAACTTCATAGTTCTGTTTAATCTCTTGCTGTTTGTGGGAAGCTGGCAATATTCCACCTTCACTTGGTAGTTTGGAAAGTCAGATTATAGAATCTACTTCTGTAGCTGCAAAGGCTGATAAGAAGGCTACAGAATATGCAAACTGCTGCTCTGTCATGCCTTTATACCTTCTTGTATGTATTTGTCATAGAGGGTTATGCCTCTTATTCCCCATTTTCTATTTGCTGCCTAGTCAAATGTCTGCTTTTTTTTTTTTTTTGATTCACGTTTCCTAGATGTCTGTAATGGGGAGCTTTTGAGGATTTTTGAAAAGTAGTGATGAATATGCCAGCATAAAACAAGTGCTTTTAGTTGTTCATAATCCAGTGAGACAACATTTTCACAGAAGGTGTGTGTGCATTTCTTTTCTTGTCAAATACGTAGGGGATTAATTTTTTTAACCAAACAGTATGCTTTTGCTAAATCTTCTCAGAAAGCATCAGCATTCTTTCAGGTGTAGTAACCAGGCTAGAGTAAAGGTTGAAAAAGTTGAAGTATAAGTCCAATATGGCATGATTATTTTTGGATTCAGAAATTACATAAAATAGACAAAATTTATTTATTAAATGTTGTCTGTGGTTTGGTTTTGTTAATGGGCATACTGCAGTTGTTGTTATGGTAACAACCAATTACAGACTTATGCTAGAGGAATAGAGAAACATATAGAAGCTAGCACAGCATATAGGAGATGGCACCGCAAGTTTTTTGAATCTTAAAATATAACTAAATACCTCTCACAAAACCCAGTTCTGTTCTGGTGGAAGATACAATACATCTACATACTCTCACTACCATCCTTCTAGCCAAGTATAGCCATCAGTCCAGACCATAGTATACTGTTATGTGTCTGTGTCTTTTTTGTCCTCAAAGAGGCAAGACTTCCTCTAAGGAAACAGAACCCCTGGGTGAGCTTTATGTCCTCAAAGAAGCAAGACTCCCTCTAAGGAAACAAATGAAACCATGAATTCTGTTGCTCACTCAGGGGTTTTGTTTCCTTAGAAGGAGAAAACATGAAACTTCTAGCATGGCTGTGATACAAGGTTTACTTTTATACAGAAGCAAGACAAAATGAGGGTTTACAGCAGGGATCAGGATTATCAAGCCCTTTGAAACTGTTGGATTACAGTACCCAGTAGTCACAGCCAGAAAAACCAATGAAAAGGAATACTGGGAATTTCAGGACCACATAATTACAGCCTGTGGTTTACAGTATTGTTTCTCATCAGGTGTCCAGTAGAATCTGACGTGGGAAGATTGCCCTGTGTCTGTTTTTCAGACCCATCTCGTCACTGCTAATATACATATCTCTCTTGCTTGCTTTCTTTGTTTAGTAAGAATGAGAAATAAATTATCTTGGTCTGTCATATCTGCCTTCTTAGTGTGTTCTAGATCCCCTGGATCATATAATCCAAACCTTCTGGCTCTCATTTGTCTTCTGTCAGGTCTTAAGCAATAATGACAGAGAGTATCAGAGCTCATAATTCTGCTTTTTTTAAAAAAAGCTCTTTCCACAGCTTACCAGTGGCACCCGATGGTAATCCCAGCAGCAGATCTGCTGGGAAGGGGGCGTGACGGCATCGCTCCCCTCTGCATGGGATGGCTTCCTGTGGAAGGGAACACAATGGATATGGCGCTTCCTTCCACAGCACAGCTGAGTACTTTGCCACGCTGCAGTGGGACAGGAAGCACTACCATCATACTTCCTCCCCTTCTGCAGGACAGGTAGGTGCAGGATAGTGGTGCGATTGCAGGTCATTGACAAGGAAAACCTGCCAATGATTTAACCTGTGATCGCACCATCTGGGGACGGGAGAGGAGTAGGATCATTAGAAGCATCGTCATGGTCCATTCTTCTCCCATCCCCTTGGTGAGATGGGAGGGTGCTAAAGAAGAGGCCTTAGATTCAAGAATAACAGAGCTGGAAAGAGTCTTGTGGAGTTCCCTTGATCTACCTCATCCCATAACAACATTGTAAGCAGAAATGCATCTGTACTGTATGGAATGGGCTTCATTCTTGCATGGCCAGCATTTTAAAACCACAAGATTTACTGATGTATGTTGACTGTTTAAGAAGTATGTATATAATTAAGGTTAAAGCGTAAACAATTTATGGGCTTTTTTCAGGCAAAGCAAATTTATCAGAAAGTGGTAGTATTTGTTGTCTGCACATCCCACTTTTTTTCTTAACAAGCCAAATAATGTTTTTGCTGGTCATATAACGTTTGTGGCTGCCTCCTTTCCTTGCCAGAGTATTCCAAAGTATTTTTTTTTCACATCTGAAAGGTGATTTTTCTTTAAAAAAATCCCATATCCTTGGTCATGTAATTTTAATTAATTTTAGTTTAACACCCCAATTAAAAAACCTTCTACAGTAAAAACTGGTGGAGTTCCCTTTGTCCCTTGCCTATTTTTAATGTTTTTAATTTTTTGAATATCATAAAACATGACTCATTAGAAAGGACAGTGATGCTGGGCAAGGTAGAAGAGAGTAGGAAATGAAAAAGCCCATGTTAGGGCTGGGTGGACTCAATAAAGGAAGCCACAGCCCTGAATTTGCAAAATCTGAGCAGGGCTGTTGGTGACCTGGAGGTTTCTCCTTGGAAGAATCACCACAAAGTTGATTTGATGACAGTTAACAGCTGCAGCACAATTTCTGAAAACTTTTCTGTGGTACCTTAATGAGATAGCAGTAGGTTCCTGTGCTCCACACAAATCATTTCCAACTTCATTTCCAAATCAACTTTGATTCAACTTTGGTTGAAGCTGAAGTTGCAAGATTAGGGAAGGGGTATGTCAGTTGAAGCAGTTCTCAGGTTGACTATGATGTGTGTGGGAAGAGTGATCTTTCCAAGCGCAGGAACTTACTATTCTTGCAATAAGGCACTAGTGCTTGTTCGTTTTTAAAGTCTTGTTTAGAATTATAGTGCAGAGGTAGAAAACCTTGATGGTTCGATTCCCATGTTTGTTTCCTTGGAGCAAAACCTCCACACATACATGTGAACTGAGGAATTGGAGGAAACTCCCTATGGATATGTGTGTGTGTGTGTGTACGTAGGTGTGCATGTGTGTGTATGCGTGTTCATGTGAGGAGTTGATCATTCTCTGAGGGAGCAAATAACAACAGTAGCACTGTACAGTTTATCATTTTGCACTATAGCAATAGAGATGGATTTAAAAAATAAGTGAACATGAGGGGGAAGGAGAAAGAGATGGTTCTGAAGATCACAACATGTTGGAGAGATATTTAAGGAAGGATGGTAGTGGATTAGACATTGCAAGATCCCCACAAATTTGCCATCTTTCTACTGAAATTAAAACAGTCATGAGGCTGAGGAAGTGAAAAGAAATGTCAAGAAGCAATGTCAAATGGTGAAATATAAATCAGCATAGATTTATCAATCTGAATAAGCACTATGTTAATTATTAAGAATGTTGTGTCATCTTGTTTACCTGAATGAAAAGAGGCTGATGATTCAAGAATGCTATGGAGGCCCATGAGACATAATTTAATTTATGAAAGTCTATTCTTGTTGTTTTTGTCTCTACTCAGAAGTGTTATCTGTTTTTCAGAATTTCAGTATATACCTGGTATTGCTCTGGATTTTATTTTCTCATAGGTAATACTTGTTAGAAATACCGTAGGAATTACCTTACCTTAGGAGTTAGATGTGGTTGAAATACACATATTTGAGATCCTGTATCTCTAATTCCCCAAACTGCCTTGTCCAGTACCTGTAACTTTCTCCATATTCCCCAATCCAATCTGTATTCAGAGTTATTAACGTATAGAGGTTGATTTCCTGAGGGAATACGCTGCCCTCCTTCTTGCTGCTAGACCTTGTCTTCATAGCAACTGGCCAGACCCCAGAGCTTTCTTGCTGAGAATTCTAAAGGCCCCTCCCTAAACTGCAAACCCCAGGATTCCATAGAATCTTCTTAGGCAGCCAATCATGCGAGGTCTTTGCCTACCTGTCACAAACTCACAAACTTTGACACAACCACAGAGCTTCTCTCTCTCAACTTTCCTGTGTTGTTAAGTGACCCTGGTTGGAGAGTGAGGAGGGAAGTGTGAGAGACTGAGGCTGTTTGGAGTTTTGCCATGGAATTCTAGGCAGTAAGAAAGGCTGAATGGATTTCTTTTACCTGCCTAGACTTCAGGCAGTGGGAAGGAAGAGAAAGCAACTGTACCGGCTTTGCTTGAAGAAATGTGTTCCCTTTTCTGGCTTAGAAGGGGGAGCATGGAGAATTCAAATCTTGCCATCATTTGTAGGAAGGGCTTTCTTTTGCTCACATAGAAGGGTAAGGACATGAGTGGGGAGGAAGAATCTTGTCATCCTTGAAAGAATGGTTTTCCTTTGCCTGCATAGAAAGAAGGTGAGGGGAAGTAAGAAACTGTAATCTTAAGAGTTTTTTTGTGACTGGAATGAGTTCCCTCTATTTTCTAGTTGGGAGGGGAACAAGTGTTGTCTGTTTTCTTGACTTGGCAAGCCTGCTAGAGAGGACACAGTAAGACATGTGCTGCCTGTCTTCTTGCTGTGCTCTCTTTATGTGCTGCAGATGACACAGCAGATGTGCTGCCTCTTTCTCCCCTCATGTGCTTTCTTCACCTGGGAAGAGTGCTGGAGAAAGCACAGCTTTCACACAGCTGGTAACACTAGAGTTGTTACCTATGGATTTCTGTCTGTAGGCTCCTCTTAAAGAGGAACCATAGTCTAATGGCAGCATGCTTACCCCAGCGAAGTCCTGTTGGCACCTCTTCTAGTGTCCCTGGTGACCATCTACACATTTCTCTAGCTTGGTAATGGTGAGCTCTAATGCGTTAAGCTTTAAACCCTGTAGCGCTAGTGGTGGGTTGAATAGAATCATTAACTGTGGGGTTATTTCAGTTCCAGTGGAACATATGCCCCTCATCTGTAGCCATTGCCTATGGGACTGACTCCCTCCATTTGTATCAGTCTTAATTTACATTGTAAGTCTGGGAACATAATCTCAATGTATGTTGAGACCTGTTTGTATGTATTTTGCATATTAATTCTTGCTGTAGCAAATAATAATGACAGGA
The DNA here is from genome assembly GCA_948472985.1 of Iguana delicatissima. NCBI lineage: Eukaryota > Metazoa > Chordata > Lepidosauria > Squamata > Iguanidae > Iguana > Iguana delicatissima. The sequence continues at coordinate 60,810 of CAOKZL010003911.1, forward strand.
GATACTTCTGATTGTTCAGTCTTGGAGTACTTTTTAAAAGTTCATGTGAGCAGTGTGAATAACAGAAAAACACCAATTTCCTGATTTTCAGCCTTATCACTAGACAGTGATGACAATAATACTGACTAGTGCTTCTCAACAAGGCCACCTCTGCTGTGTGAATATATGAATGAGTGTGCCAATCTAAACAAGCAGCTTTAATCCATTATTTATGTCTACCATTTGAGATAATTGCTTGACATTTCAAATCATATGAAATTATAGATATTATTTGATACATGGGATTTACAGTATGTTTTCATATATACATGTATACAATTTACAAATGGTGTGTATTCATTTTTTAAAAATTATGGTATTTAAATCCAGGTTCACACAGACATATTGTATTGTATTTAAATATGAGAATATATTCATATATTAGCATTTTAAATGTGAGGTATGCTACTGTGACGATGTCAGTTACTTGTTGACAATCTTGATTTTTGTCGTTTGGAAAAATGAAATTGGATAATCTGCACAATACTGGAAGGTATATGTAGTTAATATGCATAAATTGTTGATGAATCATGCTGGTAAATACAGTGCTTTTTTCCCCCACCTGGCCTTTTTTTCCACTGAGCCTTTTCCACTTAGCCCTTTTTTCCACCTAGCCTGCTTGGACCATTGAAAAGTTATCCTGTGGTAGTCTACGGATTTATTTACTGTGCTGTCTCCATAGTTGGACTTTCCCTAGCGCCATGCTACATCAGGACTTGGCA
>CAOKZL010003912.1:0-61126 GCA_948472985.1 Iguana delicatissima
GACAAGGAGCAATGGATTCAAGCTGCAGGAAAGGAGATTCCACCTGAACCTCAGGAAGAACCTCCTGACGGTCAGGGCTGTCCAGCAGTGGTATACGCTGCCTTGGAGTGTAGTGGAGTCTCCTTCTTTGGAGTTTTTTAAGTAGAGGCTGGATGGCCATCTGTTGGGACTGCTTCGAGGGTGTTCCTGCATGGCAGGGGGTTGGACTGGATGGCCCATGTGATCTCTTCAACTCTACATTTCTATGTTTCTATGATTCTATGATGATGAAAGCCAAGGATTAAAATGAAGACAATGCAAGACACTACAGAAAGGGGAGGATTTGGTCTTCCCCAGCTAAAATTATATTACCAGCTAACTGTCTGGAATGGATCAGAGAATGGATTATTTTACAGAATACCAAATTGTTAGAATTGGAAGGCTTCAAAAACAGTTTTGACTGATACAGATATCTTTGTTACAATAAAACTTCAATTAACAGAGATTTCAACAACCACTGTTAGAAGATCACTTATTAACATGTGGCAAAATGCAAAATATTAAGAATAAATTCTATATGAAATTACCCATCTGAACCCCTTCACAGGAAACTTTTAAAATATGTGAAACTAAATCTGATGATCTTTTAAGATATAAAGGTTTAATTAAATAGAAAGACAATAACCTAATTATGAAGTCAACAGAAGAGTTAAAAGAACAAGGGCATGAACTGTCTTTGTTCCTGTACTGGCAAATCATGATGGATAATAAATGGATAATTCAAAAAAGAAGAAAACAAAACTGGCAAAATCCTGACTAAAAGATAGACAAGATCGATATCTAAACTTTACAAAGTGCTTTTGGAAAGACAAATGGAACATGAAAAGATTAAAGAAATAACAATAAAATGAGCGCAAAACATAGGGCATGAAATACAATTGGAGAGCTGGATTAGAGCATGGAATGTAGATATTAAATTCACTTCGAGCCTAAATTTGTGAGAAAACTTTTATAAAATTCTAGATAGGTGGTATATGACAACACAGAAATTGGCAATGATAATGCGAAAAGGAAATAAAAAATGTGGAAAATGTGGAAATGCAACTGGCACACATTTCCACGTATGGTGGCGTTGGACGATAGTAAAGAATTATTGGGAAAAATTCACAATATACTTTCAAAGTTAATAAATATAAAATTCAAAATGTATTTTTTATTAACAGATTTTATATAATAAAGTAGAACAAAATTGTACTCCAAAAAGAAAAGAAAGAGAAAAAAAATATTGTTGTGTCACAGAACAAGATATCCAAGTGCTTAACAATTAAAACAATTGACAATTTGTTTGACAGGTTTTCGTTTCATATTTATCTTATATATAAAATAAAATGTTTATCCATAAATAGATTCTTTCTTTATATATTTATATATATAAAATATATAAAATGTTTATCCATAAATAGATATCTTTCTTTGGTTCCATATAAGCTCAAATATACCAAATCATTCACTTGAATTTCTTAAGAGATATAACTATACGTCTTCAATTTAAGTCCAATTTTAATCTGTGAAACTCTCTATCGCTAGGTGTCCCCATCTGTTTCTTAAATAATGTATTAAAGGGTTCCATGTTTTTATAAATGGTCTCAACAATATTCCTCTTACGAAGGCAGTTAACTTGTCAGTTACAGCCATATCTAAGAGTTTGATTAACGAGGCTTCTTCCTTAGGTATATCAGGTTGTTTCCAATTCTTGGCATATGTAATTCTAGCTGCAGTGGAAGACTAGAATTCAAAATGAATTATGAAATGTATTTATTAAATATTATTGGGAATCAAAAGAAATTTAGAAAAATAAGATACTTTTATATTTGATACTGGCTGCCACACTTTGCTGTGCACAACACTGGAAAGATAAAACAGGACCAGCAGTTGATGATTGGAAAGTTAAAATCATAGACATGATAGAAATGGAAAAAAAGAGGGAATTCGCTCCAACAGTTTGAGAGAGCATGGAGAACAGTTATGGATTGGGTCAAATAGAAGGACAAGAATTAATGAGAGGGTAAAAATAAAGGGGAGGGAAATGATTTTTAAGATGTTAGATATTTAAATAAATATACTATATAGACTGTGTGGATGATTGGGAAGAAAAAATAGGTACATATGGATTTAAAAAAAAAGTATGGGGAAAAAGGAAAATAAGGAATGAGGGGTAAAACTGGGTGTGGGGTGTTAAATTGCAAAGGTTGTATTAGTTATAAAATACATAGATAAAGAGAATGTCTTTTTTTAATTGTTTGTCAAAAACTAAAGAATAAAAAAACTAAGAAAAATGTGAAATTTTGGCTCTCTATATGATTTCAACAGAGGGAAATGTAAGGTCTTATGCTTAGGCAGAAAAAAATGGAATGCACAAATATAGGATGGGGGACATGTGAAAAGGATCTAGGAGTCTTGGTAGATCACAAGCTGAACATGAATCAGCAGTGTGATGCAGCAGCCAAGAAAGCCAATGTGATTCTTGGTTGTGTCAATAGGAGTATGGTGTCTAGATTGAGGGAGGTAATGGTACCACTCTATTCTGCTTTGGTTAGACCTCATTTGAAATACTATGGCCAGTTCTGGGCATCTCAATTCAAGGATATCAACAAACTGGAGTGTGTCCAGAGGAGGACAACCAAAATGGTGAAGGGTCTGGAAGCCATGCCCTATGAGGAGCAGCTTAGGGAGCTGGGTATGTTTAGTCTGCAGAAGAGGTTAAAAGGAGACATGACAGTCATGTTTAAATATTTGAAGAGATGTCATGTCGAGGAGGGAGTGGGCTTGTTTTCCAGTGCTCCAGAGACCAGGACAATGAACAATGGATTCAAGTCTGTAGGAAAGAAATTCCACCTGCGCCTCTTAATGGTCAGAGCTGTTGGGCAGTGGAATATGCCTTGGGGTGTGGTGGAGTCTCCTTCTTTGGAGGCTTTTAAGCAGAGGCTGGATGGCCATGTGTTGGGAGTGATTTGATGTGTGTCCCTACATGGCAGGGGGTTCGACTGGATGACCTCTGTGGTCTCTACCAAATCTGTGATTTTATGATTCTATATGCTTAGACTGCACTTCCCAGAGGCCAAAACACAAATCACAAGAGATGAAGAATTATGGGAATTAAAAACCATCTGAAATGTGCCATATTCCTTGTTCTAGGTTTAGAACAAAAATATCTTCTCCAGCATGTAACTCACAGCTATATATTATCTTATTGAATTGAAGGTTATCTAAAGGGATTTTTCAGTATGAGCGTGCCTGATTTTTAGGATCTATAGGAGAGGACCTTATCTCAGTTCCACTTTCAGGGTGTATTTGATGGGATTACAGCCTTCTCAGTGGCTGCTCCTAGATCATAGAATGTCCTTCATAGGGAGATTAGGTTTCCCCATCTCTGTTGTCTTCCCGATGGCAAGCAAACATCTTTCTGTTTTGAAGGTTTTCAGTAACTCGGTGGGCCTCATGTAGGTGGACCTCAATATTTTTTTTTATCTCTTAAAATGAGGTATTCTAACATTGTGTTTTAACTGATGTTTAAGATCAATGCAAAATTGCTGGTGTGTTACTGAAATGTCTGTTTGGAAGACACCTTGTGTCTCAACCTTGGGAGAAAGGAGAGGAATCAATTAATAAATCATTCTTGTTAAATGCAAATATTAAAAGCAAAGAAAAATATGACACCTCAACCAGACCAGTTCTGTGGATTCAAATCTTTTGCCTTAGGGTCAAAAACAGACAAGGGAAGCATCAGTTGGATAGTGGGTGGAATATCACCAAATGGAGGTTGTACCATGCTACTTGAGATGTCCCCTACCAACTCCAAAGCCCTCTCCCCATCTTTGTATTTGCTAATTTATTTGTTGGAGGCAGATTATCATGAAATCACTGCAGTGTAAATGGCACATCCCTGAGCTTTGCAAGATATGTAGTAGGAGCAGATGCTTTTTGTTCTGGTGCAGTTAAGAGTATTCCTTTGTATTGTGATGATTCCATCTATTTTGCAGGGCAAGAAGATGTGACTATTGTAGATTGGGTACAGTTGAAGGGGATTCATATATGAATAAAGAGCTAGCCTTTTCCCCACCCTGTCAGCCTCTTGTGATCTCTTTGAGCACTGAGGCTTTTGTGTCTTTAGAAGGGACTGGCATCTGGATTCAAAGCAATTGTATTGTTGGTGGTGGTGTCACTGTCTTGAAGCTAATGCATATTGATGAGAGAGGCTGAGCTCACAGATTGTTCAAGCTCTCTGCAGAGAAGGGAGAGGCAGTGGAGCGGCTGGGAATAGCACTGCGTTTCCCCTCCCATAAAGGCAATCAGGCAAGCTGCTGACTGCTTCCCATTGCAGAGCTGGGATTTTGTCCTCTTGGTTTCTCTTTTCCTCTTTCCATCAGTGGGGCTTCTTGGATGGGATGCTGAGCTAAGAGCAGAGTTGCTACCACACTCAGGTAAGTATCTGTGGCCATCTGTGGGGTGGCGGGGTGGGGTGGGGGTTAGGGAGGTGAAACAGCATCAATTGCTCACATGTGAAGACTCCTAAAGCAACCCTTTCCTATTGTCTGTTACAAAAGGCCAGGCCAATGATACATTTTGAGCTCCCTGCTGTTCTAATATGAGAAAGGAGATCTCTGTATCTTGGAGGAACTCCTTTTGCCATTTGTGTAGAGAAGAGGCAATACAGTTGTATATATGTTAGAAGCATGTTGGTGGCTCTTGTTGGTTCAGCTAGGGACTAGGGCATGGAGCACTCTGCGTGTATCTGAGAATGCTCTTCTTTGTATGCATGTTTCTATGTGTCTGAAGACAGTTTGCCTGTTTTGGAATGGAGAATATGCACATATAACATTTCTTCCTTGGGTTTGGGCCATAGGTACATCCAATGTCTGTCTGCTTGCATGCTTCTGCTTTTATGCCTGAGAGTCAGGATCTGTGAGAAATGTATTATATACAAGTGGGTCATGTGCATCTCTGTATAAAAGAGGTGGATGACAAACATCAAAAAAAAAAAAAAAAATCAAAATCAACAAATCAACAAAAAACAAAAACAAACAAACAAACAAAAAACCTAGGAATCTTAACTGTGTGGATTTGTGGGAGACAAAGGGAATTGCACTGGGAATTAGTGTGCCTACAAGCGGGAGCACAGGTTTTATTTATGAGATTGCATGTAGTATAAGTGTTCACTGAGGTCTGTTTTTTATTAATGGGAAAGATGTTTGGTGTTCAAGCAGTTTATGGGTAAATATAGGTATTTGTGGGCTCATGGTTTGTGGTGTACTGCTGTATATGTGGGAAGTAGTGAACTGCTACAGTTGTTTCAACACTGGGAAGGAAGCCAGCATGTCTGCCTCTGAAGTATTTTTGTGTGCATGGAAAAGGCTTGTTGTTGAATTGAGAGAGGGAATCAAGTTTGTGTGGTCTGCAGAGAGGAACGGCTATGTGGCTAATGCACTACTGTTATGCTTGTGCTGTGAGGAGCAAATTGGTCATGTGGGTATGTCATGGAAGGTGGGACGTATGTTTGTACAGAAGGCTGCTGTGTATTAAAAAAAGAATGAAGAAAAGGAAACTCTGGGCACATCTTTCTTTCTTTCTTTCTTTCTTTCTTTCTTTCTTTCTTTCTTTCTTTCTTTCTTTCTCTTTTTTCTTCTTTTCTTTTAAAGATCAGTGTGGAGGAAAGGGCTCTTCCCAACTGGCTCACAAAGCAAGGTGACCTCTAATAAACTCTTACCCTGACAGTGTGATTGTGATGTGTGACTCATCAGGGAAGGCTGTAGAGATTGTAAACAGAGCTCAACTGGCAACAGCATGAGCCTTGTGTCAGCACCTGGCATCCTGGAACAGGTATTGAAGATTCCTTACACTGGCAGGCCTGCTGCTGATGCTGGTACTTCATTGCATTTTTTCAGCCCAGTGTTCAGAGGCAATAGCTATTAGGCTGTAATCATCTGGGTGTTTTGAATTACAGCTCTCAGAATTCCTGATCACTGGTCATGGAGGCTGACTCTTCTGGGAACAAACATCTGAGGAGCCCCAGGCAGCCGAGCCCAGCTTCCATATTAATATCCTTCACAAATCATCTGACATAGTATCACAGTGAGGAACTGTGAGAAATTGGGATGGTAGACCTTGTCAGCAATGTACCTAATGATACTATGATTCCACTTTAACTGCAATAGCAGCATCCTGTGGAATTCTAGGGTTTGTAATCTGGTGATGTGTTAGAGCTCTCTAGCTGAGAATTCTAAATATACCTCCCTAGGCAAATTCCAGAATTCCGTAGGATGTTACCATGGCAGTGGAATCATAGTACTATAATTGTGCACTGTGAGTGTGGTGTCTGTCAGACAATTTAGGCTGTTGCTACTCCCTACTATTGCAGTTAAGCAAGCCCGCCAGAGCTCACTAACAAAGGGGAAAGTCTACAAGAGTGCACTTTGTCCATGGTTTTCTATGCAACCATGGAGATAATAGGATAAAAATCCATAAGTGATATGTATTTCTTCACTTATTTTCTTCTTGAAGGAAGTAACAAGTAATTTTAGCAAATTTCTTCACACTGCCAGAAAATCTTTGAAAACCACAGTTTCCAAAGCCAATTTGTAATTAGGGAATTATTCTTCACAAGATTCACACACAATTGATTTACCTTTAAAAAATCATCTTCTGCATAAGAAACATAATTTAATGCACAGAAAATAATATTTTTACTGTTTCTGCATAGAAAATTCTATTTTCTATGCAAATCAACCATATGTGATTTCTGTTTTTCAAAATAAGTTCCCAATTGCTATATTTTCTCTGCAGGAGATAGATTTTTCTGTGCAGTTTCCTGGGCAGAAAGTGCTAGTTTTTATGCTGCTCCCCCCTCTCCCCAAAAATAATAAACCAAGCCCCAAAACAAAACAACTATTTGTGAATTTTATGCAGATTAAGCCCTGAACCAGGAAGATTCTTATAAGTTTGGGATTCTTCTTGTCAGGGTTTCTTGACACTTGAAAAACATATTTTTCAACCACTTTTCAAATATTTTTGAACATTTCTTCCATCCCTAATCAGAGCTCAGAAAACTTACTGTTTCTGAATTCTAATGAATGAGAAAGAGAATATAAATCACACATGTGTCTTTATTTAATCTGGTGGGACTGTCCTTATTTTCCGTAGCTGTCCCTCTGAAAATTTACTGGTGCTGTTTTGTCCTTTTACTTATGATTTTTATTTGCTGTTATTGTTAGCATTTTGTAGAAGGTAAAATGCTACATTTGCAGACACAATTATTGGCTGGATGCATCTTGTGTGCAGTGTGCATATCTGTGTAGGAACACTAAGGTACTCTGTAGTCTAGCGGTGCACAGTTGTCAAGATCTGTTTTGTAAAGCTTCTAGCAATAAGGTTGTTGTTATTGTTTATTTCTTACTCACCTCTCCCTATGGATCAAGGCAGGGACCAACAATAGATTAAAATATAATATATGACATCATACGTCATTTGACTAGATTATTAAAATGTACAGCTGTGAAAAATGCTCTGTCACAATTTAATTGTATGTCTCTGAATTTCACTTCCATTCTTTCATCCTTGTTGTTTCTTCCATCCTTGCCTTCAATTTGTTTCTGATGTATGACAATCCTAAAACAAACCTATGACAGGGTTTTCTTAGCAAGATTTGTTCAGAGGAGCTTTACCATTTTATCAGAGGAGCCTTCTTCAGAGGCTGAGAGAGTGTGACTTACCCAAGGTCATCCAGTGGTTTTTCTATGGCCACCACATCATGCTGGCTCTTTTGCTCATGATATCCTTGTTTATTTCAAGTTGCAAGGCTTTGTTTGTTTGTTTTCCCACATGTAAATTCTAGTATGCTTAATACAAACGTTTTTGTACATATTTTTCTGAATATAGCATTTATACATTTTTCTGGTTGACTAAATGTTTTTGTGCATATTTTTCAATTTTATGCATTTTTACTGCTTCACATTTTTGTAAATGCTCGTAGCTTTGTGTGTAGTTTACTTTTCTGAAGGTCATCACAAGTCTCGAAAATATGCAAATCTTTGAGCAAAGCTGCGCTTTGTCTCACAGTGAGTCTCAGGCGGTGAAAATGGATACTTTTATTGAGACTGTGACTCTAATAAAATTATTTCTCTCCCTTACCAGGCCTACCCCCATTTTCAGCTGTTACAAATGAATTTTTAACTTTCCACTTCTTAACTACTCGCCCTTTCAGGTTTCTAATCTGAGCTGCCAAAATGAAATGATTATATCTGACCATAAACAAATTATCTTTTGGGAAAGATGTCCCAGTGGATGCATTGTCTGCAGAACTGGTTGTGTGTGAGAATCTGATTGCTGCATTTGAGGCCTACAAAAGAAATTTCCCCAGGTCCAGTTGGCTATTTATCTTAAGGAGTAGTGTGCCCCCTCAAGGTGTTACAGAAAGGAATACATCTACATGCAGGTGACAAAATATAATAATTCCAATATTCCAAGGCAAAAAGTTATGGCCATTAATTTGTGTATCTGTGTATAGACTGTCATGTTTGTGCTCAAATTCTGGGCTTATAAAGCACAGAAAGGGAAAACAACAATGACCTACCTTATATCAAAGGCCACCTGATGTCATCACAAAAAAAGAGAGTGATTATTTGCATAAAATTGTCACAAGTCAAGATAGACACACAGATTATTATAACCTAAATAGCAATACAATATAACTCACCATAGCAGAAGACTGTGACCAGATGAGCAGTATGCTTGCTCAATGGGCTGTCCAAATAAAAAACTCTGAATGGCTAAAGCTCCTGCTCTTCCTTCTTAGGATTCTTGATCTTTTAACTACATTTGAACGGCCAGACCTTTAAATAGAAGATCTCCTATAGCAATGCTTCAAATGGATGACTGACCTATGTCAAATAGGATCCAAGGACATCCAAATAAGGAGGTTGGGTGGGCATGTTGTTTCTCCTAATGGTAGCATATGGCTTGGTTCACTCATGTGAGTCATTTGAAACTGTTTCTTCATTTGTAACATCACACAGAGCCCTGACTGCCTAATTGTGTGTTAGTGTGGTCAAGTTGCATGTTCATTCTCAGCAGCGAGTAGTCTAAGGAGCTGGCCTAAAGCAGCCTCCAGATATGAGGAAAGAAATTTGAATAGGACACCTTCAGTAGGTCACCATTCTTAGCATTGCTTCCTTTCCCTCAGAAGACCCACCTCCTTCTCTTTACCATTGATGTCAGTTGTGCTTTATGCTTCTCCATTTCTGCCACACATTCATTTGCCAGGAAGCAGTCTCTAAGCAGGAAGGGACAACGAGGATGAGGAAAAGCAGAAAGTCCCAGCAACTTATTGCACTCAGTAGGTATCGACCATGTCACTTCTTAGTATAGTTTCTGAGACAGACTACATGGCAGTTGTTGGTTTCCTTAAACCAAAGATGGGCAGCTGGGTTGGAGACTGGGACCACCACAGGCCATAACTGATATGACATCACTTTTGTTTTTTGTTTTTCAACTGTTTTCTGACCACTTTTTAAGGTAGTGGTGAGGGGAGCAAACCTGTTGCATTTTGCACCATTTAGTACCTTTTTATGGATGACTTTTGGTCTGAAAGTACCTCCATTTTGCATTTGGTGGTGGTGGGCTAGGGCCTTATAAGTCTGTCCTGGGAGGGGGACACGAAGGAAACCAAAAAGGTGACTGGGAGCCACAAGTCCCCATGCTCTCCTTACCATTGCCTTAAGCATTATGGCTTAAAGCACTCATTTCAGAGATGGTGAGGAAAGGCAAACAAAATGTGCTGCCTCTGAGCAGCTGATCTGATCAGCACTTTGCTTTTTTGGTGGCTGCTGCATCTGCTGCCCTCTTCTTCCTGCCATCACTGCTTAAACCAGCGTAGTGCATCAACAGCCTTCAAGCCAGCATTTCTAAGAAGGAGGCATGTCTCTCTAGATGGGATGCACAATCATTAATCTAAAAGAGATGAAGTTTCTTGAAGTAGAAGTGTGAGGAACCTCAAACAGAGGGGTGACAAAACAGTTGTTTGTGGGTGGTGTCTCAAAGTGAAGGATAGAGGCGGTGACAGTTCCACAGAAATATATTTGTAGTTCCCTATTTTCCTTTGACTTCCATTTTCAGCTGCTTCTGTCACATCTTGTTTGGTCAAAGGGAATCCAAGGCTGCATGTGAAATGAAGCAGACTATTGAAAGCTTTGCTGTCTGCCCATAAACTGAGTGTCCCCTTGGAACTGAAGGTCATTCCTGCTACAGGAGACTGCATTATTTCAGGGGAATTCAAGATGATGATAGTTAAAATTCAGTGCTGAGGGACTAAAAGAATAGTGACTGGCAGGCGGGAGGGATAAGGACCTTCACATTTTAAAGCTTTTTGCCCTGCCTCTGTGCTTAATCATGAGGGAAAAAGGCTTTGTTGCTGGTGGCAACAGAAGTGTGAAAGGGTTCAGCACTAGAATAATAAAAGCCCTTGGCACAGCAAGGTCAGAAGTGAAACATAACTATTGTTAGAACAGCATGGCAAGGAGGTATGGGGAATTAATAGGACATGGAATGGTGGAGGTGTTAGAGATTTTTTTAGGAAGCAGGTGTAATGAAATGCTGACTGTAGTGGACTCTCCGGCTATTACTTAGGTTAGGCCAGACCTGTAAATAAACTCACAGAAGTTATCAGATTGCATTTTTTTAAAGAAAGCTATTTTCCTTAGAAATTAATAGTTTATGATTTTATGTTCTCCACAGAATGAGCCAGTGTGGTGTATGGAAACCCCCTGGGTGACCTTAGGCACATCATACACTCTCAGCTCCAGAAAATCTTATGATAATTTCACTTTAAGGTTGCTATAAGTTGGAAATGACTTGAAATTACACAATAACAAGAACACAAAAAAAAGCCTGTGATCCTATAAATTTTATCATACTTCAACATGCCAAGCTAGCAGATGTTCATGGGATTTGGAGTTCATCCATAAGGCTGCATGTTGCTCCTTGCTCCTGCCCCTCATCATGTTTAATTAAGTTGCCTGCATGTACATGAATCCCATATACATGACATCAAATTGAAAATGTCCAGTACTCAATACCACTAATAATTATGGATTGTCAACCCATGCAATTCAGTTCAATTTGTTGTTCCAGTCAGCAAACTTCATAGTAATAATGGATGCATCAGGTCATATACAGAAGTTAACTTTCAGAAACAGAGATCAAATATTGCAATTAACAAATATTTCAATTACTATCAGCAAACAAAAATTCTGCTCTGATTTCTGGAATAAATGCATTTGTATATTTAAAAAAAAGAACATAAATTTCACATGATATTCCAGGATACAACAGATAATCCACAGATTAACTGTTCCTGGAAAATTGAATAAAAATTTTAGCACAGTAAAACATGTCTTAATTTTTTGTTTTCCTCTGTACTTTAGGGACATAATCTTCTAATGCAACTTCAGCATAGGAAACTGCCTTACACAATATTGTTGTCTGTTCCAGGGATGGAAAACTTCAGTGCCTAGGACTAAATCTGGCCGTTTTGTATTTCCAATCCTGCTCTCTAAATTTTCCCCAGAGATCCATAGTCCCTTTCCATTGAACCCCTATGCCACATGTGTCAAACACAAGGCCTGTAGGCCAAATCCAGTCCACCAGGCCATTTCATGTGGCCGTTTCATGTGACCTCCTGCAGCTGCACCTGGGGGTCAGAAAGTGGCAGAGAGAGGGTCTGGAGAGCAGAAAGTGGCACACTTTGGATATACTGACCGATTCTGTATCACTTTACAGAGGTATAGGGACCATAAACTACAATCTGATAGTCCCAAAATGTCCAAGAAAGGAAAAGTTGATACAGAGAGAAGACAATTTAAAAACCAGTAATAATATGAACACAGACGCAATTATTTAATATTATAAAAGAGTAGATACATTTATATAGTTGTACAGATACAACTGGCCCTTTGAGGGCAACCGTAATGCTGATGCGCCCAAGATGAAATTGAGTTTGACACCTTTGCCCTATGCAGTGGTTTCCCATATTTCCCATACCCTACCCCCACGCATTCTAAATGCCCCTATACTGGCAGTTTTTAGATAAGATATAGTGGCATTCTTGATCCAAAACTTTTCTCTTTGGCTTTGCCCACTGACAGAATTCAGCTCTTCCTCACCTCTTTCTTCCTCAAGAATTTTTCTGCAATTGCATTAGTCCCTTGAACTAAAAACAAAACAAAAAACACTCCTTGTCTATTTTGACAACTCTTAGGAAGGAATTTTTTGTTATATCTGCCACCAGACTCTTCAAAATAACAAAATAAACACTGTAGGTGCTGAAGACTGAGCCTGGGGCTTCCTAAATGCAAACATGTGCTCTGCTATTGATTTCTGAGCTTATGACTCAAGCATATGTATACGCTTAGATGCATAATAAATATGCATGGCTTATTTTCCACTCCAACCACCATCACTTCTGTAAATATCTCTGTAGATAGTAATTGTGTGCCTATTTTCATCTATACGATATCAGCAGGAATGCTGTTGCATTCAGAGCAGTGGTCCATTATCTGATTAGAGGACCACCTAGGAAGTCCACACACATCCCTCTCAGCTACAAACATCCATAATAAAGCATTGCCATTAAAATTAGCCTGGGTCTCAGGAAAGTTGTGGGATGCTTTAAAATGATCCTCCCAAATGGCAGCAACAGTTTTGTGTGTGTGTGTATGTTTGCGCGTGCGTGCACATGCACACATATGTGTGGTTGTCACAGAAACAGATTGACAGTCAAATGTTCCTTGTTTATTTGTAATAGTTGCTGTGACAATGGAGAAAATGTAACCGAAAGAAGAAGAGTTTTGGCTGCCATCCATCAACCAGGAGTAGGGCTAAATGGAAAAAAACAGCCAAATGAACAGCTTCCTTTTAGACTGGAGGAGTCATGAGGGTTGCAGAAATTCAGCTTTGTCCCATGCGTGGCTCTGCTAATGTACCAACTTTGTAGACTCTAATAGGTAAAATAGTTAACAGTGTACTCTGGAGCCTGAGTTGATGAAAAACATGCTGACAAATGTAACAGACTAAAACAATGGATGGAAGCAAGCTGAGCTACAGCTGGCAGAAATATGGTCAATATTGTATTTTTTTTAACTGTAATTTAGTTGTTCTGTAAGATCCAGTTGTCTCTTTTGAAGTCTGCTTTTTGTTATAGGCGGTTTAATATATTTCAGGTTTCTAGAAGGCTTGCCCTGTCAGTTTGTTGCACCAAACACAAGAATCTTGTGGCCCCTTAAAGACTTAGAGATTTCATTTGTTGAGCCATCATTGGCTGCAGTCCACAGAGGCTTAGGCCAAGTGAAATTTTTTAAGGTGCCTCCAGGCTCTTTGTTGTTTTTCTTGTGTTTAAATTTAGAGTATTGCTGAGACAATGCAGTATGCTCCTTCAGGTTACGACTCTGTTCCTCCGACTGCAGACTCCAGTTATAAGATTCCCTCTGTGGCTAAAATACCCTAAAGCAGTGGTTCTCAACCTGTGGGTCCCCAGATGTTCGTGGACTTCAGCTCCCAGAAGCCCTGAGCATTGACCATAGTGGCTGGGGCTTCTGGGAGCTGAAGTCCACAAACATCTGGGGACCCACAGGTTGAGAACCACTGCCCTAAAGGTTCCAGATCTCATCTAATCTTGGAAGCTAAACAGAGTCAATACCTGATTAGTGCTTAGATGGGGGACTGACAACAAAGACCTGGTGCTGTAGCTGTATTTCAGAGGAAGGCACTGGCAAAACCACTTCAGAGTATTTCTGGTCTAAAGAAAACCCTGTGAAATTCATGGGGTCACCACAAGTTATCAGGCAATCTGAAGGCACACACACATTATAATAATATAAATTAGCATTGCAATAATTTCTTTTGGGCACTTCCAGACTGAAGGCTTTGAGTCCCCTAGAGAATAAATCTCCCATCCTGTTTTGTTGAACCAGTATGGTATAATGGTTTGAGTGTTGGACTAGGGCACTGGAAGACCAAGATTTAAATCTCCACTAAGCCATGGAAACCTACTGGGTGACCCTGAGCAAGTCACACTCAGCTAGAGAGGAAGGCAATGGCAAACCTTCTCTGAATTGATCTTGCCAAGAACCCCCTAGGATGGAGTGACCGTAAGTTAGAATCTATTTGAAGGCATGTAACAACGTCAATCTCTTTTGGTACTGAAAAAAATTATCAAGTATTTTGAGCATGATGGTACATTTAACTAAAAATATTATTATATTGTTGAAGGGAGCAATAGATATGGCTCCTTCTCATCTTCTTCTTGTATTCTACTGCTTCTTTAGTCAAGCAGTATTAACAAGATAGCCTCACTCGGTGTTAGTTAAACCAAACTTTCTGAAACAAGAATTTTCTGATCTTTTTTTTTTAAGAGAATTTTCTTTATTCAATCTCCCCTTCAACTGCTGGAGAATTTTATCCTCTCTTAGAAAATCCTGATTAAATCTGCACTCCCAGTTGAACCATCTGCAAATAAGAGAGAAGAATTTTGTCAGAGGACCATTTTCTGTCTACTCTAAAATATACAGAGAATGACTACCATCAACTGCAATTAGGCCCTTGTTAACCTGTAAACTGGGGGTCCCGGGAGGGGCACCCAAATACCAAACCAAACCTAGCAAAGATGGGGAAATTAGATGGAGCACTCTCTTGACTAACGAGAGGCAGGGCAACGCAGCGGGATCTTTTATCCTATGTATACCAGCTCAGGTCAGTGAGGAGCCAAGCAGTTCAAAATACTAACAATACTTATTAAGCAAAATAATAAAACACAAAGCACACCTAACTAGAAAGGAAAGAAAGAGAGTTTGAAGGAATAAGCAATACACGACCTGTCCTAAGTCCTGGAGACACCAATTGAAGAGAAGGAAGGAAACCCAGCATGGAGACCGAGGGGAATCTGCTGAGCCAAGCAGCCAAGCAAGGTGGTTCGGTGAGAGTTCCAGATGGTTCCAGTGATTCAGCAAGAGTTTTAAATGATTTCAGCAATGTCCAGTGAGAGTTCCAAAGAGCTCTCAGAACGGGGTATCTTTTATAGGGGAAAGAACGACTGCAGGCTAGTCTGGTCTTTACAGGAGAACAATGAGTTTTGGGCTGGAGACAAAGACTCCGAAAGGTCAGAATTTGCATGATTGAATTATGAACTGAATTGACAATGGTATAGCTGGTATGTAGATGCGGCTAGCTCAGCCGTTAAGTGCCTGGCTTGCCAGGGTGTTTTCTCAGGCAAAGAGTTCTTTTGTCTTGTAATCAAGGTGTTTGTGTCGGGTGGCTTCCCCCTGAAGCAGAACTGGCTATATCTGGTACTTTTGATGAGACACCAATGCCTAGCGTCGCGCTTGTTTGGCAGAGCCTCACAAACACTCAGCTGATGGCGGGAAAAAAGGTCGAATTATGATATCAAAATGATATCTTTGGTTCACCAAAGACCAGACCAGATTGCCCTGGTAACACCCTGATTGTTCATCTTTCCCTTTGTGTCTTCAAGTCATTTCCATCTGATGGTGACCCTAAGGCAAACTTATCATGGGGTTTTCTTCATAAGAGTTGTTCAGAAGAGGGTTGCCACTATCTTCCTCTGAGGCTGAAAGAGTGTGATTTGCCCAAGGTCATCCAGAGGGTTTTCATGGCTGTGTTTATAAGGTACTACACTTGGGCAGAAAAAATGAAATGCACAGATATAGGATGGGGGACACCTGGCTTGACCACAGCACATATGAAAGGGATCTGGGAGTCTTACCACAAGCTGAACATGAGTCAGCAGTGTGATGTGGCAACTAAAAAAGCCAGTGCAGTTTTGGGCTGCATCAATTAAGAGTATAGTGTCTAGGTCAAAGAAAGTGATAGTACCATTCTGTTCTGCTTTGGTCAAACTTACCTGGAATACTGTGTCAGTTCTAGGCACCACATTTCAGGAAGGATATTGTCAAGCTGAAATGTATCCAAGGGAGGATGACCAAAATGATAGAAGGCCCGGGAACCGTGCTCTATGAGGAATAGCTTAGGGACGTGGGTATGTTTGGCCTGAAGAAGAGAAGGTTAAGCAAAGACATGATAGCTATGTTTCATTATTTGAAGGGATGTCATATAGAGAATGGAGCAAACTTGTTTTCTGCTGCTCCAGAGACCAGAAAAGAGATTCCATCTGAATTCCATTAGAAAGAACTTCCTGACAGTATGAGCAGTTCAACAGTGGAATACCCTACCTCACAGTGTGGTGGAGTCTCCTTCTTTGGAGATTTTTTAAAACAGGCTGGATGGCCATCTGTCAGGAATGCTTTGATGGTATTGTGATGAACCGGGGGAGGGGGCTTAACCATTGGAACTGCCCTAGCAACAAAGAGGAATTAATTTGGTTAGTTCACTGACAAAAGAATCCAGGTTAGCCAGAGGGGAGTGGCTAGGCGGGTGAATCAGCAGAACAGTTAAATAACAGAAAAAGGAGTTTTGTTCCTTCAGAGAGTTTGGAGGGTTCCATCTGGGATTTTGAAAGGAGAAGAGTTCCTTCAGGGAGAAAGAGAGAGAGAGAGTTGGGGAAGTTTTGCCTATTAAGAGTAGAAAGTTGATAACATTTATTTGCCAATTGCCTTTCCCTTGTCAGTTTGTTTAAAAAAGATTTTATTATATTTTTTTTTAAAAAAGCAACCTCTATATGGTGTCTCTTTAATCTGAGCTCAGTTACACATGCTACCACCAGTGACACATTTGTTGGGATAAACCTGAAGATGCTTTGACCTATATCCACAAGGATTGTGAGTTTAGGGAAAGGAGAAGAGAGATGTAAGTGTGGAGAGGGAGCCTGGGGGTGGTAAATATATGGGAGGGTGCTGCTTCTCCAATAGCAATAGCAATAGCATTTATTTCTATACTGCCTATCAACTAGTGTTATCTAAGCAGTTTACAATGTATTTTAGCTAATTGCCCCCAACAAGCTGGGTACTCATTTTACCGACCTGCGAAAGGATGGAAGGCTGAGTCAACCTTGGAGCCTGGCAGGATCGAACTCACAACCTTGTGGTTGCAGTACTGGCATTTAACCACTGCGCCATCAGGGCTCCAGAAGAGGAGACTAAAAGCAGATCTGATCCGTCATAGCTCCTGGCTGGCCTAGATCTCCACATTTTGACAGGTATATTCCTGCATGGTAGGGGATTGGACTGGATGGCCTTTGTGGTCTGTTCCAGCTCTATGATTCTATGAGCAGGGATTCAAAACTTAGTCTCTAAGAGTCCTAGTCCAACACTCAGACTATGACACAATGCTGGCTCCTTCGTCTTTTCCCACCCTGATTAAAATGTTCTTTTTTTATGGGAGATAAGCTGCAAATGGAGACAGAGTGAGATTTCTGCACTACTCAGCCTATGTTCCTCTCTTTGTACCACAACATTTTCTTTTTATAAGATGCTACAGCACCATATTTAGACATGTGAATCTGTTCATGTTTGTTTTGGCACATCTGCTGTTTCTTCTCTATCAATCGCACTTGATAGTCTTGGATTTTTGGTTGCCATAGCCTATGCATGTCTGTTGCTAATTCAAATTCCCTTTTTGTTGTCTGGAACCTTGTGAAATCTGTGTCTCTTTGCTCCCTGCTAGAAGGATATACACCCACACCATAATAGAAAGGAAAAGCACTCATTTGCTGCAGTTGTGGAAATTATTTTTGCAAAGTTCTACCCTATCCAGTCACCAAGAATAAGTGAGAGCTAGAGCTGATGGTACTTGATGGCACACACCCAGTATGCATGCATAGGTTGCCTGTATAGCACTGTATAGGCTCATCTATGTTTTCTGTAATTCCAGAGGCCATCCTTCTCCCACAAATCAACTCAAGATGGAGGCCCCTCTGGTAAGCCTGGATGAAGAATTTGAAGACCTGAGGCCATGTTACATAGAAGAGAGAGAAGAGAAATCGTGTTATTTTTATAGCTCCTCTCCTCAGCATTTGGAAGATCCCTCCCTGTCTGAGCTTGAAAATTTTTCCTCTGAAATCATCAGCTTCAAGTCCATGGAAGACCTGGTGAATGAATTTGATGAAAAGCTCAATGTCTGCTTTCGGAATTACAATGCCAAAACTGAGAACTTGGCCCCAGTGAAAAATCATCTCCAGATAAAAGAAGAGGAAGAAAATTTGCAAGATGAAGAGTGAGTAGTAATAGTTATTCTTGAGATTTCTTTTATCCCACTTTTCATCTGAAAATGACTCAGGCCCTTTTCACACGGCATTTCCAATGCGAAAGGGCCCCTTGAGCATCGTGCAAATCTGAGGAGCGGTCCACAGATGCACTCACATTTGCGCGATGCTCCAGGGCCTGACATGGATTGCACACACGTTTTTTCATTTTCGGCTTGAAGCTGAAAATGCTGTGTGGTCGCACATCGCTCTTGTGTGCAGAGCCTCGGGAGCTGGGCTGGTCACACTTCCTGTCTCAGTGCAGCCTGGGAAGGTCCCAGGCTGCACCGTGAAAGGAAGAGGCAGGGCTCTCGCACGAGCAGGAAGCTCATGCGGAGCTGAAGAAGCAGAGAAGCAAGAGACTTTCTCTGGAGGTTGCTCGTGCGATCACCGCACCCCAGCACCGAAAATGGGTGAGTTGTGGAAAGGGTCTCAGAGTGGCTTACAGAGATCAGTAGCAAAACTGGTTTTAAGCTTAGACTCTCAAAGACAAGTCACAAAAGGAAAAGAGGCTGGGAGAGCAGAAAGGGGAAAAAGAAAACACAAGCACTAATTCTAAAGTTGTGAAGTTCTTAATCGCTGTTATTTCAGACAAGGAGAAGGGAAGCAAACTCACTACAGCTACTGCTTCTCTGACCAATGGAGGGACCAGTCTGGAGGAAGACTGACATCTTCTTCCTCCTCCTTGTTATTAGCTTTATTTTTAACCCATCTTCCTCCACAAGCTAGGACATAGAATTACGAATTGAAACAAATGTAGTGTAGCTAAAACATATAAAAGGTTAACAGTAGCCAGGATTCTCGAGCCACAAGATATAACTCTGGTTCTCCCTCCTCCTCGCTCTCTTTCTTTACTGATATGTTGTAAGGATTCCCTCTCCATGCCATTTAGTTGTTCAGGGAAGATGGGGGAGCATCCAGGCAACACCTGGCTGTGTTTTAGCAGTTGGCCACAGGAAGATGGCATCCTGCTCTGGGACTTACAGGGAACTCTCCGGAGGTTCAGGAGTATGCCCTTTTCTTCCTTCTGCCAGCTGCTGAAATACAGGCATCCACTGTCTGGCTGTCTCCTGTCACTAAATGGCTGTGTGGGAGTGCCTGGACACTGGATGGGTAAGTTAAGGGCATTGAATACTTCCAACTGCAATAACCATTAAAAGATACATGCAGGTATAATTTCACACGATGCCTCCACACATCATCTTCAGCAAGATTCTGGCAACTTAAACATATGTAAACTGTCAGTAACATTAAAAAGAATTAAAACCTACAATTAAAAATATTTAAAAGCAGTTTAAAAACAGTACAATTAAAAGCACTGTGGCATTTTATTAAAAGGCCTTTTTAAAATTCCATTCCTTCAATAAAAGACTTTAAATATTCTATTCTTGAGAGCCTGTCAAAATAATAATAAAAAAGTCTTTGGCTGACTCTTGTGTTCATCAGAACATCAGTTCACCTGCATTTATGTAGTAGATTTTTAAGTATAAAACTCTTTAGGAAGAGCTTCTGAATGTGTTCATACTAAAGGCTTGGTAAAAGCAGGACTCTGCTTTACTGCGAAGACATACAAAACACTTAAACACACACCTACACAGTACTTTACTAATAAGAACTCTCACAGCTTATTATGGATTTCAAGTGAGAGAAAAACTTTAAAGTTCTGCTGAGCTACTAGTCAAGATAAGCACATTGTGACTGGGCTTGTTAATCAGCTCTGCATCCTAAATCAAAGCTTCTTAGGCTACCTGATGTGGTAGACCAGCAATTATTTTCTCCCATCGTGCAATGGATGGGCACTAAATTTGT
Organism: Iguana delicatissima; assembly: GCA_948472985.1. Lineage (NCBI taxonomy): Eukaryota > Metazoa > Chordata > Lepidosauria > Squamata > Iguanidae > Iguana > Iguana delicatissima. The sequence goes on from CAOKZL010003912.1 coordinate 20,048, forward strand.
GCCTGTCAGATACAATTGTTTCTTTATTTCCTAGAAACTTACCAGAGACAAGCAGCCAATGACTAGCACCAGACTAGGGACCACCATTTCTGGTAGCACTGCCCGAGATGACCTGTACCAGTACGTGGGCTAATTTTATGGAGTGTTCTACTTGCAAACTGAACAAAAAGTAAAGCTTTAAAACAAGAAACAGAAAGTGATAAACTTTCTTTTATTTATTGAAAAAGTGCTAAAATCCTTTAAAACAATGGTGGTCCCTGGCAGGTTCTTAGGAAAGAAGGAAACAAGAGGCTAGTTCCTGCTAGCCAGTGCTAGTCCCTGGGACATTGGGGGCAGGTGGATTGCTGATAACCTGAAAGGCTCAGATTTGAAATTTGCACACAAGTCAAACAAAATGCAAGAATAAGCAAATAACAAAATTATTAGAAACCACCACTACTGTCAGCTTATTTGGTCTTATTCTATTATATTTTGGAAGTGCTCACTATAACAAATTTGTGGGGGACAAAAATTGTAACCGCTCAGTAAGAATCTTGCAAGCTGTCCTATCTCAGTCCCAGTAGCACAGCTGATAATTCAAACAAAACAAACTGAACAGCTCCCAGCTCCTTACTTACTTTCATCCAGTAAGCACAGGGTCAAAATAAAGTCCAATAGAGTTCAAAGGCAGCAAGTCCAAAGTCAGGGTAATCCAGAATCAGGCAGTGAGTCAGCAAGGCAAACAGAGAGGTCAGATAAGCTCTGACAAATCCTGTAGGGGAAGGACAGCAGTTGTATAGCGCAGCTGGTGCCTGATTAATTGTTGCCAGTTATGTATTCTCTGTGATTGGCATAGGCTTTCTCTTTGTTGTTTAAGCTTAGCAAAGGTAGGCACTGTTAAATCTTCTGTGCCTGAAGGGCAGGACTCTCTGGTGGAGCTGTCACTGCCCCCTGTTCTGTTTGTGGCACTGTAACCTCTTCTTGTACTGCAGGTCTTGGCATGCCCTCTGTTTCAGCCTCTGGCATGTCCCCTCTGGCATGTCCCCTGGTTGAGACTCAGAGTCCATGTTCTGGAAGCAGACCATGACACAAGCATGCATTCTAAAATAAATGTCCTGTTTGGTATTGATGAGCTGGAATGTTTCCAAAAGAGGGTGACCAAGATGGTAAAAGTACAGAAACCAAATGGCTGAAGAGTGGCTGAAGAAACTGGGTGTGCTTTGCTTGGAGAAGAGAACATCAAGATGTGTTACAGTAGCCATATTTTAGAACCTGAAGGGGTGTCATGTAGAAGATGGAGCAACTTGTTCTGTGATGCTCCATTTTCTACAGTGGAATAGACTGCCTTGAAGGGTGGTAGGCACTCCTTCATTGGAGGTTTTTAAACAGAGCTTCAATAGTCACCTCCTGGGAATGTTTTAGCTATGTATGTCTACATGGCAGGGATTACACTAGATGGCTGTTGAGATTCCTTTCAACTATATAATTCTGATTCTATTTTAAAATACACAGTTGGTTTGACAATCTGCATTCAAATTGGATCCCAATGCAGTTGTCCTTTGAGGAATAAAGAAGAAGCAGCTTCGTGTATCAATTCTCTTTTGTCATGGGAAGGTCCAGTCAGCTGTTCTGATGCTCTTAGAATGCTGTTCTAAGTAACTTAGCCTTGATTAAAACAAACAAACAAAAACTTAATCATGCTGATCTATGATTAAAAAAAGAACCCCAATCCACAGTTCACCAACAGCTTGATTAGAACCAACCAAAATGCCACAAAAATACAAGCTAGCTCTACATTTCTTCATCATGCTAGCTGATTAAAAAAAAACAGGGGATGGTGGCAGGGGGAAAGAAACAGAAACAGAAAAGGTCAACCATGAGTCTAAAAGCATGTTGTGCCCATGAGGAAGTCTCCAGTTAAACTCAGTTGTCCTATGGAGGTTCCATACTGAATGAATCATTGGTGAATGGGTTGGTATCAGTTTACCTGACTTATAGTGACCTCATTTTCAAAGCATAGGGTTTTCTTACACAAGGAATATTTAAAGGTGGTTTTTCCTGGTCTTTCCTCTGAAATATAGTCTACAAGCACCTGGTATTTATTGGAAGACTCCCATCCAAGTACTAACCAGGGCTGACACTGTTTAACTTCCAAGATCAGATGGAATCGGGTGCCTTTAGGGTATTTAGGCCCTACCAAAGGTGGGGAAGCATTTCTATTTTCCCCAAATTGCGTTTTTGCACTGAAACAAGTTGCAAATGAAGTTTCCCATCAATCATTAATTTTTAGACAGCAGACTAAGCTGTTGTACAGGTTGCTTGATTACAGTTTTCTCCCTGTGGTGTGCTGTATTGTGTTTCTTTTGAAATTACAATCATTAGTTCTAATGTTGCACCTGTAACGTTTTTATTAGGTTTTACAAATCTTACAGAAGCTGGATTTTATTTTTTTGTGACTTCATTTCCTTCTTTCTTGTCCATGCATGAGTGACAACCCCAGGAGTGCAATTAGCTTAGATATTTTTTATTATTTCACTACAATATGTGAATAACATTTCTGCAAAATTGAATTGAAAGCTGTGATTGGGGGTAGATTTCACTGGACCCTTCTTCATTGTTGACAGGCAAAGAAAATCCAGTATCTCTTTCATGGTAGAAGAATAATTTCTCTTTGTTTTACATGACAAGGAGCAGATTTTTCCAGTATCTTTGCTCTTTTTGCTGTTGAATCTGTTGCTCTCCTGTTTAGCTCCCTGCAGCTGGTAGAGTTTTACCCCTGTTTTTCTTGGCTTAATCTCAGAAGTGTGGCTTGTTTCTTTTCCTGAACAGGGGCATTGTTTACTGTTATAAAAACGTCTCCACGGAGACTTACCTTTTCCAAAAGTTAAAACAAATACTGTACCTTGTTTTGCTATTTTATGATAGTGCTGATTCTACTTTAAGTTTTTAAGCACAGGAGCTTTAAGCGCGGGAACAGCGATAGTTTGCCTGACAAATGACTTAATCTTATCTGGAAGTATTTAGGTTGACCTGTTTCTCCTTCTCACATTCACAGTCAAGAGTTCACCCTCGTATAGTTTGACCTCTCATTCATCCTTCAGGTTTGATTTTGATATCAGAATCAATTAAAATGTATTGCCAATTAAACATGATGCCAATTAGATCTGGTGTCCATCCAAACCATACCATTACTGGTAGCCAGATGCGGGTCCTAATAGGAGATTAAAATATAGTTTCATGAGAATGCCAATCTGCAGGTCTCAAGCAGAGGTCTTTCCAATCACCTGTTACGAGGGTCCCATTCACACCAGAGAATTATAGTGCTATTATTCCACTTTAATTTCCATACTTCCATCCTGGGATTTATAATTTGAGGAGGCACTAGAGTGCTCTGGCTGAGAAGTCTAAGTGTCTGTCCCTCAGCTGCAGATTCCAGGCTCCCATAGGATGAACCATGTCAATTAAAGAAGAATCATAGTACTATAATTCCATGAATGGGTCCCTGATCTGTTAATACTAGGGATTAAATCTGGTACATGAAGAGTTAATGTCCTACCATTGCTTGGTAATTCTTCTAGTTTTCATATGGTGTTGAGCATTTGATTAAAAAAGAGTAGAAGATTATTGATGTCAAAACTGTATATCCTCCAACATTTCACAGATGAAAACTTGGACACATGTGCCCAAGCAACATTAGAGTGTTGTCAAGATGGCAGAAGCTATTAATGAGGAAGAGTGCATAAGTTAGGAGAAGCTGTAGCAGTTTGCTTTTATCAGAGTCTACTGGGAAGTTCAATACTTTGTCTTCATCTCCACCCTCTCCACTGCTGAGCTGAGTGCAAACTATTTTTGTACTTGAAAATCAGTTTGTGGCAATTGAAGTAAGCTGAACACAAAAAGGGAAAGTGGGATGAAGAGAGGAAAAAACAAGACATTTTAAAAGCAGCTGAAAAATGGGTTGACAGATTAATTGGGACCATCTCTGCCAAACTGAGGTTGGAGGGTGTGATAATCTTGACCAACACCCCAGCAGACCTTAGAATTTTGTCTCTGACTTGAGCTCCAATATATGATATGAGCGTTTTCTTCAGTGAAATATTGTGCATATGAGTACTTATATATGTTCTGTGTGTCTTCACAGTTAAGAATGGTTCTGTTTTTGCAAAGTCTTTAGTTTGAACTTATTTAGAAGCATTCAGTTGGAGCTATATATGCAGTTTTCAATTTATATCAGTTTCATGAGTTTGATACCACTTTTACTGGCATAGCACTGTCCTCAAGAATCCTAGGATTTGTACTCTATTTTGAGGCACTTGCAATTCTCTTCTAGAGAGCTCTCTAGTTCCCACCTTGGAACAGCTCTCTAGCAGAGAACTCTCAGTGCTTCCCAGACTACAAATCTCTGGATTTCTGTAGGATGGAGCCATGACAGTTAAAGTGGTACCAAAGTGCTATAACTGAGGCAACCCAACTGTAAATTGGGCTCTTTGGAGTCAGCCCCTTATTGCCCACATCCTAATCCTCAGGCAGTTTGCATTACAGAAGGCCTGAGACTACGTCTAATAGGTCAGCCAGCAACTCTACTTGTTTCTGTGACTGATTTTGTATTGTTTATTCCATAAGCAAAATGATTTCAAGAAAATGGAATTGTGACCAAATGCTTTGTTTATTTATTATCACAAATGGCTGTAACATGACTGTTTCCCAAGAACCCAAAATCTTAGAGTAAACCAATCAGATTGTAGATAGCCTTGAAATACATACTTAGCAGCCTCACAAAGTAATGAATGCTTATTGTCAAGCAACATTCAGTGGCCAGCCCTCTGATTGCAACCTGTAGGGAAACTATTTTTGCTTAGCTTCACAGCTGGAAAAGTAGATACAATACCATGCTAGTAGTGCCAGTACTAAATGATTAAAATAGAATAATCATAAATAATGAAATTAGAAATAATGCAATCCATTCCCTTTCCAGGACTTTCAGGTAAAAAGGCTGTTGCCTCAGGGCTTACTCTGAGTAGGCACACAGAGAAGTAAGTTGCAGCTTGTATTCTTGATGGGGAAAATGTCCAAATTAGAAAGAATTAATCTGACCCTACCCAATTTGCCTTTGACGCTATCCTGCTCTCCTGTTTATTGATGGATTAAATATTTGCCCTTTCTCCTGACACGAGATGATACACTGTTGATAAAAAAGTTTTAAATAACTAAATAAACCATCATATTAAGACACCAATAGTTTAAGGAAATGTAAAATCATCCTAAAATGTGATAAGAAAATAAAAGTACAACACAGCCATCCCATTAAAAGACCCTACGGCATAGCCAATTATTTTCCAAATGCCTGTTCAAATAAAAAAACCTTTATGTGTCTGCAAAAGCATTGCACGAAAGGGCCAACCTAATCTCCTGTGAAAAAGAACTACATAGCCAGAAAACAGCCACAAAGAGGTCTCTTTGTCCTCTCCAAGTTTCAGTTATGATGGAGGTATTGGAAAGGGGCAAAGAACACTAAAGGAATATCTTAGTCCAATGGTTCTTCACCTTTGCTTTCCCAGGAACCTTCTGTAAATAGAATTTGTTGCTGAGAACCTCCAAGACTTCACTCAAGATTTAAATATTTAAATTTAGATTTAACTGTTCAAATATTTATTTATTTAGGACTTCTGGAGACTAGGATTCAACTCTCATAAGGCTGCCATAAGTAAAAAGTGACTTTGAAGGCACAAAACAACAAAGTTCCACTGACGTGGGAAGGTTCTTTCTAGCCATCACGTCTTTCTCCTTTGAAAACTGACTTATGGTAACTCAAGGTTATCATGGGACTTTCTTGACAAGATTTGTTGCTTTTGCTGAGAGAATGTGACTTTCCTGAGGTCACCCAGTGGGTTTCCATGGCTGAATTCAAACCCTGGTCTCCAAAGTCATAGTTTAGGCTCACACACACCCCTGTGTCCTTTTCATCATGAGCATGGGCAACAGGGGGTGTGGGTACTGAGGAACATGGCAGTGGGCATGTGCACATGTCCAAACTGCTCCTGTCAGGAATTTTTCCCTGCCAAGCTGCAGCCAGCAAGGGAGGAGAGAGGCCAGGAACACATGGGGAGTCCGAATATACCAAACACCAGGAAAACACAAGCCGAGCAGGTCAAGGTCCAGTCCAAAAGTTCAGGAGGCGGAGATCCACCTGGAGGGTTTCAGGGAGCAGGAGACACAAAGGTTGTGCGGGCTTGCTAATAATTTGTTGCAAGCAAGGAGAAGCCACGCCGGCAGACTTAAATAGCCCCTGTGAGCAGTTGCTGCTTGTTATTGTTTCCTCAGCCCAGTCCAAGCAGCCTCCCTTTCCACAACCCGTTTCAGCCTTCTGCATGATTGATGGCTGATGGGCACAGCTGGCTACAACTCCTCTGCATCACTGCTGATTCCCTCTCCATCATGAGCTGGCTGGGTCTCTGTTTGACCTTCCAGTGCAGGGGTGTTTGCAGGTTGACTTGCTCAGTCACTGGTTCGGCCCCCTGCACAATCAGTTGCTCCTAAATCACAGCATCATCATCTATCACAGTTCCCTTGTTTGCAAACGAGGGAGCAGTTTGGATACACATACGCACCTGCCACCATGTTCCTTTTGTCAGGAGCAGTTTCAGCACATGCACCCTCCCACTGCCACTTCGCTGTTCCTGGTGGTGGTGTCCAGAAGCAGGACTTTGCAGGCCCCCTATGAGGGCTGTGCCGTTCCTCAGGGGTCCCCAAACCTCAGGTTAAGAACCACTGTCTTAGAGGACTAGTTAGAATTGGACTCAGCCTTTGGAAATCCTGGATTTAAATCTCAATTTAGGTATGGATTCACTCAGTTATACCATCCTGTTCACTCTTGATTTCATCTTGGGAACTAAGCAGGGCTGGGGCTGGTTAGTAATTGGATGGGAGATTACTAGGGATACCAGGAACCTTAACTGATAATCCTGCCTGAAACCCTGTTGAGATACTGCTGGTCAGAAATCAAGCTCTCTAAATCAGTTGGAACAAATACAAGTGACAAATCTCATAGCATTGTTATGAAAATGAAGGAAATGTTGTTGTTCTCTTTAATCATTAGAGCTAAGAAGAGAAACAGAAACAAAGTGTTGTAAGTGTTTTCATAATTGCAACTAATAGTCTGAATCAAGAGAAAAAAGTAATGTTCCACAGATCCTTGTGTGAGAGTTCACTCAGCGTTATAATTAGAAGGTTTTGTTGTAGCTTTCATGCTTCCTCTTGTGTAATTGGAAGAACATTGTTGAATGCAGTTTCATTCTTGGGATGGCATGGAAAAGTAATCCACAACAATTGGGTTAATCCCACGTGCCAGCTGGAACAGGCAGGAGTCCAAGTTCTTTTTCCACTAGAATCATAGAATCATAGAAATGTAGAGTTGGAAGAGACCACACGGGCCATCCAGTCCAACCCCCTGCTATGCAAGAACACCCTCAAAGCATTCCCGACAGATGACCATCTAGCCTCTGCTTAAAAACCTCCAAGGAAGGAGACTCCACTACACAGCATGTAGTATACAGCATGTTCCACTGCCAGACAGCCCTGACCGTCAGGAAGTTCTTCCTGAGGTTCAGGTGGAATCTCCTTTCCTGCAGCTTGAATCCATTGCTCCTTGTCCTGGTCTCTGGAGCAGCAGAAAACAAGCCCTTTCCTTCCTCTACATGACATCCCTTCAAATATTTAAACATGGCTATCACGTTCCCTCTTAACCTTCTCTTCTGCAGACTAAACATTCCCAGCTCTCTAAGTCTATCCTCATAGGGCATGGCTTCCAGGCCTCTCACCATTTTGGTCGGCCTCCTCTGGACTTGCCCCAGCTTCACCATGTCCTTCTTGAATTGGGGTGGCCAGAACTGGACACAGTATTCAAGATGAGGTCTAACCAAAGCAGAGTAGAGTGGTCCCAGTACCTCCCTCAATCTAGACACCATATTCCTGTTGATGCAGCCGAGAATTGCATTGGCTTTCTTGGCTGTCGCATCACACTGCTGACTCATGTTCAGCTTGTGGTCTAGGAAGACTCCTAGATCCCTTTCACATGTACTGCTATCCAGCCACTTGTCCCCCATCCTATATTTCTGTATTCCATTTTTTCTACCTAAGTGTAGGACCTTACACTTCTCTCTGTTGAATTTCATTTTGTTAGCCTTGGCCCAGCTCTCCAATCTATCCAGGTCATTTTGAATTTTGATCCTGTCCTCTGGCGTATTAGCAACCCCTCCCAATTTGGTGTCATCTGCAAATTTGATGAGCATGCCCTCTATTCCTTCATCCAAGTTGTTGATAAAAATATTGAACAGCACTGGGCCCAGGATAGAACCCTGTGGCACCCCGCTAGTCACTTCTCTCCAGGATGAAAAGCAGCCATTCGTGATCACCCTTTGGGTTCGTTCGGTCAACCAATTACAAATCCAACTAACAGTAGCCCTGTCCAGCCCGCATTTTACTAGTTTCTTTGCAAGAATGTCATGGGGTACTTTGTCAAAGGCCTTACTGAAATCGAGATATGCTACATCCACAGCATCCCCTTCATCTATCAAGCTAATAACTCTATCATAAAAAGAGATAAGATTAGTCTGGCATGACTTATTTTTGAGAAATCCATGTTGACTTCTCATGATTACCGCGTTGCTTTCTAAGTGATTAGAAACTGACTGCTTAATGATCTGCTCCAGGATCTTTCCGGGTATTGATGTCAGGCTGACTGGACGATAATTATTTGGGTCCTCTTTTTTTCCTTTCTTGAAGATGGGGACAACATTTGCTCTCTTCCAGTCTGCTGGAACGTCTCCTGTCCTCCAAGATTTCTCAAAGATTATAGCAAGAGGTTCCGAAATGACCTCTGCCAGCTCTTTTAATATCCTAGGATGCAATTCATCTGGCCCTGGAGACGAATTCATCCAGTGTGGCCAGGTATTCTTGTACCATTGTGACAGTTAGGACCCTTTCCTTTCTCTGACAGTTTTTAGTATCCTGCTGAAGAAACTGGTCAGGTTTTAGTCCTTCTCTGGCAAATAGTGATAGAAATATTAGAAGAAATGGAGAAATGAGAAGAAACAAAAAACAGAGTGACAGATTTGACAAAAGAGAGCTCCCAGATGCCCACCACTCCATGTGGCTCTGAGGAGGGGAAGGAAAATGCCTAAAGTTTGCCATCTCAGATGCCAGCTGATCCATGTGGCTCTGAGTCGAATCAGAGTGAAGGATCTAAAGGCAATCTCCCCTAGATTGGCGCCACTCAGAGTGTCTCTGAGGAGGGCAAAAAGGAAGCGTTAAGAAAGGTTTTCCTTCCATAAAGTTTGCCATCTCAGATGCCAGCTGATCTGCATGGCTCTGAGTCAAATAAGAGAGAAGGATCTAAAGGCAAACTCTCTTTGATGGCCGCCACTTAATGTATCTCTGAGGAGGATGAAAAGGGGGTATTAAGACAGGTTTTCCTCTCATCAGGTGAGAGCGATTCCAATGAGGTAAAGATGACAGCTGATGATAAAAGAACAGAAAAAAATGGTGAGTAAGGCTGAGAAAGTGGCAGAGTTACTACAAAAGCCTAAAAAGGAAAAGAAAGAGATACCATGGTAAGTGCTGGTTCAGGTGTGGGGTCCAGGACTAGAAAGTCTTCAGCAACAGCAGAGATGTTTCAAAAGGCTGATTCCGGCTGCCATTTTGAATTGCTGGATTCCAGAATGGGAGGGGCTCTTGGTGAGTGAACCCCCAAGATGGGAGTATGCTCAGAAGGTAACATGCAGCACTCAGAAGTGAAAAGAGGGGCCGCATCAGAGCAGAGCTCAGGACAAGCATGCTCAGTTTTCCGTCTTTCTCTGGTGCCATGTCAGAGGGAACCGAGAGGTGTGGAGGCTGTCGCAAGACCACAGCCATTACTCTCCAGTAGACAGTATGAATCTTAATATTGAGAGTTGTTTGAATCAGATGTTTATGGAACTATGTAAGGGAACACAAGCAGAAGATCAGTATTGGAGGGGAAATATCAAGCAGAGGGCTGTGTTTGCAGATGACGGATTGCCAGTGTTAACACATCTGCATCAGGCATGTGGAGAAACTTAGCTAGCTCTAATAAATGGCAGCTATTAAATAAACAAATGGTTTTAAAAGAATTAAATACAGTGATTTCAAAAATGAAGAAGCAATTGAATGAATTTATTAAAATGAGTGTTGCAAGTACAATGAATTGCAATAGAGGTATTAGCAGTTTGAATTATAAATCCAAAGCTGATGAATTGAATGAAGAAGAAAATAGTAAAGAAAAAGTAACATCATGGAACAGTATTGGAGCATAGGAATGAAAGAGAGTAGAAAGAAAGCACAGAATAATAGCTGGTAGGGTGTATAGGATAAGGAGATTGTTCAGGAGGAAACGATGCAACTGAACTTTCTTCAGAAGATGAAGAGAAGAGTGAAGTGGATGCTAATAGGTTGTTTCATATGAGAAAATTCATAAAGTGTATTAAAGAGAGTGTTGCAGACTTTATGTTTAGTATTGGACGTGGATAAGGAAAAAAGTAAGGTGACTAAAGGCAAGGATAGCAAGGTAGCAGCAGTGATTTAAAAAAAAAGTAATGTCATTTCACAGAAGTGACAATGCCAGACATTTTAAGAAATTATTCTTGGGATGGGATGGAGGAGGAACCCACAATGATTGGATAATCCTCGCGTATCAACGGGAATTGGCGGGAGTCCACATTCTAAATCAGTTGCTACTGTTAGGACCCTGAGCCTCCTCTGTCAGTTTTTCTTATCCTGCCTAGCAAGCCAGATGAATTTTTACCTTCTCTGTCAGATTGTGAAAATAAGTCTTTATTTACAGTTACTACATAGTAAAATTGTAAGAAATGTCTTTGGAAATGGAATTTCAGAATCCTCGCCAACCAGCGAGGCTCTGAGGATGAGAAGAAAAATAGCGTTAGAAATGTTTCTCTTCAGATGCCTGCCATACAGCAAGGCTCTGAGTCGGAGCTTAAAGAGAAGTTGAGTGAAAGTACCTCCCAGATGATCACAGGGCAAGTGATATTCTGGAGAAGGAAAAATGGTGGAGTTGAGAAAAGTATTTTTATCCTTCAGTGAGAGCGAAGTGGAGGAGGTAAGACCTTTGGGGAATAAGCATTCCAACAGGAAAGATAGCAAAGATAAGTCAGTTAAGAGAAGAAAAGTGGATACCAGTCTTAAGAAGGGTCCAGATGCACTTCCTAAGAAGTTGAAAATCAAAATGACGAAGGGGAAAACAACAAAGGCAGCTTTGGGCTGCCATGTTGATTTCGTGGGTTCCTCAGAGATAGGAGGGACTCTTCCGAAGCAAAAATCTGTTTCTGGAGCAAGCACAGAGAGCCCGAAGGCACACACAGTGCTAAAGGGTGGAGATTTGTCGGAGCATGCTGGGATAGCGCGTCCGGATGCTGTCAATCACTTGCCGAACCCTTCGTGGGCAGGGGCACATGAGACAAAGTGGAACAGTTAGCTCAGTTTGAACAGAGCAGTTGGCACCCACCACTCAATACTCCCACAGAGAAGTTTAATTTAAGAAGGAGTGCTGAGTCAGAGCAAGGCAGATGGCCTAATGTAAATGTGGAGCAGCAGTATTTTGGCTACACTAAGGATGGGTGTTCAGCTTTAAGACAAAGCATCTGGGTTGCACCACCTACCGGTGATGCAAATTTCCTAATGAATTCATTGAACATATGCGATTTACAGAGCAAGATTAAACAAACTATTTCTAATGAATTGCATCGTATGTTATTCAAGAATCAGTTTAATAGAGTTAATGAATTTGATCCAATGATTAACCAAAGATTGAATACTGTAATGAATTCGAATAGTCAATTAAATGTACATGGGACGCACTGAGAAGCATTTTCTCAGAATGAATTTCATCCAGAGGAGATAGTTAGAAGTGAAAGAAGTAAGGTTTTGAATATGGAGAGAGAAAGTAAAAAGGAAGGAACATCAAGGAAGAGAAGAGTTGAGGGTACAGAGAATGTTTATAGTGAGTCAAATGCCAATAAGAAAATGAGGAATGAGATGCAGACTGAAGAGGATTATTGGCAAGAGGATGAGGTTGCCTCAGAAGGGATGGAAATGGAAACTGATAGTCTTTCTGAAGGCAAGATAGAAGAGGAAGTAGGCAACGGTAGATTTTTTCAGGCAGATCAATTTCGGGGCTGTAATTAAAAAGAAAGAAACACATGAATGGAGTATGCCTATGCTAGATATGTTTAAGGAATGGATTTATACAGAATGGGAAGCTTCTAATACTTGTAGTTTTGTAGGTCATTCAAATAAGCTTTATTCTTTTGAGAAAAAAGATGTAGAGTTTCTGAAGGTCCCTTTAGTGGACAATCCTATAGCTGAACTGATTTCAGGAGGCCTGGTCCCTTGGGAGGCCGATGCTCCCAAGGGACCAGATGTGGATGAGAAAAGGGCAGATTCTGCCTTGCAAAAATCTCATGAGAATTCAGCAGTGGTAGTAAGAACATCTGTGGCTGCTTCCATGTTTTCACATGCAGCAGTGATGTGGATCAGGAATTGATGGATGATGAGGAAATTCAATCTAAACCTTGTTTAAGAGTATTATCTAGACTTAGGAAAGTTTTGGAATACGTGACAGATGCCAGTTATGATGCAGTGGCTTTTATGGCTAGAAATGTAAGCGATGTTACTGTAGCAAGACATTCTTTGTGGTTCCGTCATTGGGATGCTGACCAGAAGTTGAGGAATAATCTTGCTTTTGTGCCCTTTAAAGGGCATCTTCTGTTTGACAATAAGGTGTTAACTGAGAACAAAGAGAAAAAACAAGTGATGCCTACGGTGCAGAAAAAGAAAGTGGAGAGGAGACCATATCGGTCCACATATTATTCCTTTCAAGACAGAGGAAGTGGTAGACAGCAAGACACAAGGTATGGCCATCAGCAATGGTATAGGTCAAAAAGGGAGTTTGGAAGGTCAAGATCTTTTAACAGTGAGACAAAACACTGAGTGACAAAACAGTGACAAAACACTGAGAGAAATTCAGGAACCTCTCAGCAAAAAGGTAGAAATCAATTCTGACAAGCTTGTGTTGGGGGAAGACTTTTGCGGTTCGGTATTCTGTGGAACTGAATTACATCAGATCAATGGGTTTTTGCAGGTTGTGACAAAAGGTTACAATATTTTGTTCGACAGGATGCCGAAGTGCAGATATGTTTCTTTCCCAATAGCAGCACGAATGGAGAAAAGAAAAATAGTTTTGAAGGGGATAGATTATCTAATGCAAATAGGTGCAGTGTAGGAGGTACCACAGGATGAATGATTCTGGGGAGTTTACTCCATATTTTTCACTGTCCCAAAGAGCAATGGGACATATTGCTCCTGTATTGAACCTAAGATATCTCAAGAGGTTTGTGAAGTATCTGAGGTTCAAGATAGAGACGTTGCAAACAATGTGAGAGAATCTGAGGGTAGGGGACTGGATGGCTTCCATTGATTTGAAGGAAGCTTATCTGCACGTCCCCATGAGGAGATCAGACATGAAGTATCTCAGATTTTAGTTCATGAACAAGCATTACCAGTTCAAGGCTTTGCCTTTCGGTTTGGCTTTGGCACCAAGGGTTTTCACAAAAGTATTGGTTCCTTTGGTAGCTCATGTAAGGCATCAGAGGGTACACATCTACCCTTATTTAGACGATCTGTTGATGAAAGCGGATTCACAGCAGAAGTTGAAAGTAAGTGTGCAGAGAACAGTGGAAGTTATAAGGATGTATGGGTTTCTAGTGAATTTAGAAAAGAGTCATCTGAGTCCCACAATGATGCTGACGCATTTAGGGGCAAGACTGGATACCAGCAGTGGTTGACTTTATCTCTCAGAGGAGAGATGTGTGAAGGTTCAAAAGGTAATGTGGAAATTACTGACAAGTATGATGGCAGATGTGATCTGGTTAGCTCAAGTAATGGGAACTTTGGTGTCAACTATCCAGTTAGTTCCGTGGGGTAGGTTCCATTCAAGAGGTTTGCAAAGATTGTTGATACCCCATCAATGGAACATAGGAAAGAAAAGGCATTATGTGGTCAGATTACCAACCAGTTTGAGAAAGGAATGGTTGTGGTGGACAAAGGTCTCAAATTTAAAGGAGGGAGCCCCATTTGTTGTCAGTCATTACATTCGAGTTACGACAGATGCCAGTCTGACAGGCTGTGGGGCCTTATGTCAGGGACACAGCGCTCAGGGTGTTTGGTCTGGTGTGGACTTGAGCAGGAATATAAATTTTTTGTAGTTGAAGGCAATTCATCTAGCACTCCTCAAATTTGCAAATTTGCTGAGGGAACTGTTACCCTGTTTACTGGGGGTCCCGGAAGGGACTCCAAAATGCGCTCAACTATAGGTGGGGAAAATTAGCTTGGAGCACTGCTTTAGCATTACGAGAGGCAGGGTAACTTAGCAGGATCTTGTAACTCAGTGTTTACAGGGTCAGGCCAAGTCAAGGAGCAGACCAGTTTGAAAATAATGAATGATCTTTATTAAATACAGGCACACAATGTAAGCAACATACACATGCAGATAACTAAGGAAAATTAAAGGTGTGAGTAAGATAGCGGGATTTTCAGAGGGATAGTTGGTTCAGGTGATACGAAACCTGTTCCTGAAGCCCGGGAGAAGATAGAGAGTGATGCTGGGGTTCGGTGTGGCTCAGCACATGGAGCTGAGGGGAAGCTTGCCAAGCAAAGCGGCAGCAAGGCAGTCTGGAACTCGGGAGCGATCCGAGGAAGGTCTCGGAATCAGGGGTTTTTATAGGGAGAAGTGTGACTGCAGACTATGCCTTACTCAGGGACAACAATGAGTTTTGGGTGTGAGACAATGTCTCCAAAAGGTCACAATTTAGCACGATGGAATCAGAGCCGAATTAACAATGGTGTAGCCAGTATGTAAATGCGCAACGCTTGACAGTGGATTGTTCAGCTGTTGTTAAGTTGCCTGCTCGGGGCAGGGAGCCTTTTGTAGGTAGTGCACATACATAATGTGGTGTTTGCCAGGGAGGTCCCTGAAGCTGTGATCTGGCTATTTCTGGCTTGCCTGTATTGTTTGAGAATATTTCAGCAGTTAAGTGCCGAGCCTAGTTTTGTGCTTGTCCAGGGGCCTCACAAACATGTGGAGAAGGTTGGTATGGTAAGGCCAAATTATGATATCAAAGTGATATCTGGTGCTATCGCCAGGTAGGCCTAAACTGCAGTAACAGAACAGCACGTTCAAGTATGGACAGACAACATGACAGCCAGGGCCTGTGTGATGAACCAAGGGGGTCTACACTCAAGACTGCTGATAGATGAGTCAAACAAATTATTTCAATGGACAGAAAAAAATCTTCAGTTGCTGACAGCGGTGCATTTGAAAGGGAAACAGAATGTGGGAGTAGATTATCTCAGTCAAAACAAGTTACATCCAGGAGAGTGGACCCTGAAATATCAAGTGTTTCAAAGTTTGAACAGACGATTCGGGCCTTTTCAAGTCGACTTATTTGCCTCAGCCAAGAATTCCAGACTAAAAAGATTCTTTTCAATCAATGGAAGCAAGTTTGCAGAGGCAACAGATGCTCTATCAGTTCCATGGCCAAAGGGTCAACTGTATGCATTTCTGCGGGGCAGATAATACAGAAAGTACTATTGAAAATAAAAAGAGAAAAGGCAAGTATGGTACTGATTGCAATTATTGGCCAAGAAGGCTTGCTTCTCCTTGATGAAAGAGATGTCAATATGAGAGCCCTGGAGGTTGCCAATCCAAAAGGATTTCTTAAGTCAAGGACCAGTCCATCATCCAGATCCAGGATGGTTGAGTTTGACGACTTGGGTCTTGAGAGGAAGGCCTTAGAGTTGCAAGAGTATTCGCCAGCTGTGGTAGACACCATTATGGCATCATGGCAGCAATCAACTCAGAATATATACAGTATGACTTGGAAAGCATTTGAGAAATTGTGTTCTGCTGAGTCCTTGTGGTTTGCTGATGTACGAGTGAAACATGTTTTGCAGTTCTTCCAAGACGGTTTGCAAAGGGCTCTGAGGCCAAACACTTTGAAGTGTCAAGTGTCTGTGTTGTCTGTTGTATTAAAATTTGAGGGAGTTCCTCTTTCAGTGCACCTTCATATTAAAAGATTTCTAAGAGATGCAGTGTTGACTTCTTATCCAACTAGGCATAGATTCCCAAGTTGTGATCTGACTGATAACGCTAAAGACTGTTTTCCTGGTAGCAATAAACATCAGCTAGACTTTTCTGAATTGGTTGCATTATCTGTTAATGCTAACTTGTGTAAATTTGAGGAGGAAAGATTGGTACTGATGTTAGATCCAACTTTTCTTCCTAAATGTGCATGGAAAAAGGCGGCACTGGATATGATTTACCTACCAACTTTTTTTTCCTCATCTGAAAGATACAGAAGAGAAAAGATATCACACTTTGGATGTGAGGAGAGCTGTCTGTCTTTACATTTAAAGAACTGCACATTTCAGGAGAACGGAGGCTCTATTTATATCGTATAATCATAAATCTATGGGTCAGAAAGTGTCATTGGAAGATGGATTAAGAGTTGCATCTTTCAATGTTACGATGTGGCAGGCCAACCTAGGCCATGCCATGTATATCCGCATTCTACGAGATCTATGGCAACTAGCATTGTTTATAATGTCACTTCTTCATTACAAGATATTTGTGATGCAGCAGGCTGGTCAGAGCCATCTGCCTTTATAAGACTTTATAAAGTGGACAAGTTTAAGGTGGAGCAGGCTGCTTTTGGCAGTAAGGTACTCTGGACAGTACTTCAACGTAAATAGAGTCCCACCCAGAATGTGGCTTGGGTATGTCGCAGTCGTTGCGGATTCCTCCTCCGTGCCATCCCGAGAATGAGAGGTTGGACTTACCGTGAATGGTCATTCTGGGATGGCAGGAGGAGGAATCTACGCCCTCCCTGATGGTGTGTAATATATATATGTGTATAACTTGTATATACATATATATGTTGATGTAGGCATTGGGGCGGTTAAGCGACTGTGACGAAGGTGTAAGGTAGATGTAGGTCAGAAACATGGAAGTTGAAGAAGCCAAGTTGTGGAAACTTCATGGTTTGCATGGCTGGAGAAGAAACTGACAGAGAAGGGGTCCTAACGGTAGCAACTGATTTAGAACATGGACTCCTGCTGATTCTGGTTGGCATGTGGGGATTACCCAATTGTTGTGGATTCCTCCTCCTGCCATCCCAGAATGACCATTCACAGTAAGTCCAACCTCTCAATTTAGACAGAATTTGAAGCATCCTTGAGTACCCATACACTTCTGGGGTGCACAAATAAGCTTTATTCCTTATTCCTTAAGCTGAAAGAACTGGACAAAAGGAGAGCAGATTTGGCTTTGAAGAAAGTTGATGAGAACTTGGCTATAGCAGTAAGAGTATCAGCAGCTGTGTCAATGTGCTTGTGCAGCAGTGTTATGGATGCAGGAGATAGATAGTGGAGTGCAAAGAGAGACAGTCCCAGCCTTTTTCGAAGTCATTAGCCAGAAGAAGAAGAAGAAGAAGAAGGAGTAGGAGTAGGAGGAGTAGGAGTAAAAAAGAAAAATGAAATAATCAATGGATTCTGGTTATAATTTAGTGACTTTTATGGTCAGGAATACAGGTGCAATAGTGGTAGCTGGAAGGTCACTGCATCATTGGGGTGCAGACCAAAAGTCTAGGAACAATTTGGCCTTTGTCTCATGTAAAGGAGAGCTGCTTTTTGGAAAAAGAAGCAGGTGATGTCAACAATCCAGTGTGGTTGTGGTGAGGTGGAAAAAAAATGCCAACCATGTCCGCTACTGGCATGGCTCTGGTGTGGTGGAGGAAGGACGTTTAAAAAGCATATTTTTAACTTCCAGCAAGAGTGATTCAAAAAGAGTTGTGACAACTACCTCCCACAAGAGGAAAGAAAGAAAGAAAGAAAGAAAGAAAGAAAGAAAGAAAGAAAGAAAGAAAGAAAAGAAAAGGAAATTCCACCTGGTAAAAAGGTAAAACAAACAAACAACAAACAAAACCAAAACTAAAGTAAAAACAAGACCGGACATACTGCGGTCATTTGAAGAGAGCTGCTGATGACCAGGAGAAATTGACGGGGCCAGCTTCAATCTGCCATGTTGGAAACACCAGTTCTAAGGTGAGGGGCAGAACAGAGGCTGCAACAGTCACTGATTTCATGCAGCTGTAACAACTTATAAGCAGCAATGCTTACAGCACCCTTTGATTGTTCAGAGCCTAAGCCCTAAAGGCACTGCTAGGAGTACAGTGCAACAGCAGCTGTCTGTGATGGTGTAATCTTTTCAAACTCAAAAGCCGGCAGGTCTGCAGACAGCAATACTCCAGAGAAAATTATTGATCGGGTGGACTTGAACAGGTTGATTAGTGATCAGGCCAGCAGCTCCAGTGTAGCCCTGAGAAATATTTTCCTTTATCAAGCAAATGTGAAACAGAGAGAAGTGCCCCTCTATTGTGCGCACATAATCAGCCATTAATTGGGCTGACTAGAAGGGGGGATGGGGGAAAGGGAAAAAGGCAAGGCAAAGGGCTTACCAGTGCTTTCTCCTGAGTAAGAAAAGAGTGGAATGTTAGGTTCAGGCCTTCAAGCCACTTCTGGCAGTCATTTTGAGAATACAGATTCTTCCCAGGGGAGGGGTAGGAGCAAGATATGCTGCAGGCCAATTGGCAGCCATTTCAGAGGCTAGGCACAGACACATGACAAGGAAGCCACACCTCAAGCTATGGAAGGGAGACTTCCTTTGATCAGAGAGAGAGAAAAATATGGCTGTTTTAAGCACAAACCTCACAGGCCTGGGACGAGACATGCAAGCAAGGGTGGAATTGCTACTGGCAGCATAGCTAATGAATACAAAAGAGAAGATTCAGAGGGACAAAAGTGTGGTACAGAGAGAAGCTTGCTCAAGTGCAGCACATCGTGTCCAAAGTCTCTTAACTTAATGAAATTAAGGTGACAGGAAGGAACAAAGGAGTGAAAGTGGCAATTCAAAGTAGGTGCCAGTTTAAAAATTGTTGCTACACAGAAATACTATAGTGAGTATGAGTTTCTCAAGGAGAGAGATAATACCCAATCTGAAACTGATAATTCTTTAGAAGAGGATGAAATGGAAAAAACAAACACGTTAGTTTGTTTGACGCAGCTAAGTTAGAGGGGTGCTTAAGAAAGCGCTATTGAGCTTAGGAATGCAGCATAATTAAAAGACTTAAAAGACAATTCAGTAGCTTCAGTGTTGAGAAGGTTGCTCTTTAGATCACTTGAAATGCCAGAAACTTGCTGATATTAAGTTTCCCCATGTCTGCGAGCCTGGAGGTCTCAGAAGGCAAGCAGTGTGATTTAATTATCCTGAAAGACGTTGTGGCAAGTGAGTAACAAGTCTCCATGTATGGAGCAGAATTGATATAGAAAGAAAATTGCCAATGGTAAGTTTCTCCCAGACTGCAAGGCTGCACATTGTAGAGGGCAAGCATTGTAATCGGAGCAGCGGCAAAGACATTGTGGCAAGTGTGGAGCAGAGTCACTATTGGAGAGCAGCACACTCTGAAAGAGACTTGCTGGCATTAACCTCCCCCATGGCTGAACGTTTGCAAGTTTCAGAGGGCAAGCAGTGCTAGAAGACTAATTAGCAGATCTTTTTCTCTCATCTGTATCAAAACAGAAGCAGAAACAGGGTATAATTAAAGGAGAGGTCATTCATCTTCTGCAAATTGGGGTAGTGGAGATGGTGCCTCAATGACAAAAAATATAGGGCTGCTGATTCATTGTTCTTTAAGATTCAGTTTGTATTTAAATAGTTATGTACATACAAGGAATTTAAAATGGAAGCCCTGTAATCAATTAAAGGAAATTTGCAGAAAGCAGGATGGTTAGCTTCTATAAATTAAAACAATATGTATATGTGTGTGTGTATGTATATATGTATAGAGAGAGAGAGAGAGTGAAAAATGAAGTATTTACATGTCCCAATGGCAAACAGTTAGAAAAAGTATTTGTTGCAGAATCAGAGATAAAGACCCACGGTTAAGGAAAATTGTTTATTGTGCACAATGTCCCAGTGAGATCCATCTCAAAAGTCTGGGCCTCGCCCCTTTACATTCACAATAATTTATACATTTTCCAGTGCAAGACATCACATGTCCAGGAAAGGAAACTGACACAAACAATGGTTCCCACCATTCTCTAGCGTAATCTTACAAATGTTGCAAAGTAAAGGAAGCATGGTGAGGCACATTCCATCCTCCCTCTATCTCACAGAGTCCTGTTGTATTCCTTTCAAACACAGAGGGACTTCAATTGCAGGGAAAATTAACTGCTTTTCCCTCATACCCTGAGGTCATCTAGACTGACCCAAAACTGTCACTACCACATATTTATACTTCCAATTTAAGGGTAGCCATTACCAATTTAAGGCATTTTTGTTTGTCCTTGCATCCGTTTCAAGAGTTTTCACTAAAATATTAATCCCAGTGATTTTGATGACATTCTTTGAAAGTAGAGCTTAGGAAAGTAGCTAGGAGGTATGTAAGGAAAGCTTGAAGTTTTAAATAGGTTATCTTTTGTCATAAATTTTGAGAAAAGCAGCTTAGAACCTAGTAAGAAATTGGCACATTTAGGAGCAGACAGAGTTGGGATACCTGTTTTGTCACAGGAAAGGAAGAAGATAGGGAAAGTTCTGCAAAGGTTACTGGATGTGGAATCAGCAGATATGATGTTCTTGGCAAGCGTACACTTTAGTTGATACTTTGGACATGATCCATACTAGAAAACTGCAGCAGTGTCTAATGACTTATCCATTGTATATCATGAGAAAGCATAGCTGGAAAGTGAAAATACCACAACCTCTAAAGAGAGAACTAAAGCGGTGGCTATGCAAAAAGAACTTGGACAGAGGGGTGCCTTTTATGATTCATTCTGTGATAACTGTCATAATAGATGCAGACTTCTATGACTGGGGTGTCTGCTGGCAGGGTTATATGGACTGCAGCTGGACAGTCAGAGCCTTCAGCTTTGGTCTGACATTATAAGATAGGCAAGTCTAAGTCAGCACAGGCAGCTTTTGGCACAAACGTTCTGCAGTAAGTCTTGAAGAGGTAGGAACAGTCCCACCAAGGGTGTGGCTTGGGTAAATTGCAGTTGTTGTGGATTACTCCTCTATGCCATCTCAAGAATGAGATATTGGACTTACCATGAAGATTCATTCTGGAATGGCAGGAGGAGGAATCCACACCCACCCTAAAAGGGAAAAATAAAGGAAGATGGAAATGTACAGGTCAAGTGATTAAAGGAATTTGGACAAGACTACTAGTTATTTTTAGCAGAGTATGGAAATGGAGAGTTGGTGTCGTCTGGCTATATAATAAAAACTGTCAGAGAAAGGAAGAGGTCCTAACTGTCACAACAGAAAAAGAACTTGACTCCTGCCTGTTCCATTTGGCACATGGGATTAACCCAATTGTTGTGGATTCCTCCTTCTGCCATAACAGAATGAATCTTCATGGTAAGTCCAATCTCTCTTTTTTGTCATGCAGTATTCTAGGGTTAGATGTAAATCTTTCTAGGAGGAGAAAACACCTACAAACAGGTCATCCTTGATTCTTTGTTATGGTCTCTATCCTCACATATATGAGTTTTGTGTGCATATAGCAGGGCTTTCCAAATGGTGTGCCATGATACTTTAGTGCCCGAAGTGTGTCACCTACAATCTTGGAAATGTATGTTATTATTTATAAATCATATATTATTTATAAATCATATAAATCATTATTTATAAATCATATATTTTAAAAAATATAGGAAAGGTTTTCATGCGATATGTTGTGTGCCCATACATTTTGTTATTACAATTTATGCATGTATCTGCATCTCTTATAAGGGTTTATAGTTTAACTTCTGGTTTGCTAGTAAAACTGAATTTCTGTGTCGCAAAATGATACATGTCTAAAATAGCGTGTCACCAACATGAAAAGTTTGGAAAGCTCTGGTGTACGGAGACCCATCTCAACAAGTTCCAGAGTGGAGCAGCTTGGCAGAGGCTCTGCCCTTCTCACATACTGTACAAGTTCCAGCCAGTCATGCTGCTCCTCAGTTTCTTTCCATCTGCTGGCAGAGCAACACATCTCAATTGTTCTTCTGAGAGCCTCCTATTCTTTCACTCTTTCTCTTCACTATATCTACTTTTCCTTAAATCTCTATTTCCTCTGTGGCTTGTAGCAAAACAAAACAAAACAAACTTTCCTGCATGTTTTTATCATACCCCTGCCCCACTTCTCCACTTCATGCTGGCCTCTATGACCTTTACCTTTCTCTTTAAAACCTGCTCCACGTGTACTAGGAAGGTCACACTCTCTGATGGCCATTCCCAGTGCTGTTACTGCTTGGGCGAGATGCATGTGATCACAGACCCTCAAGAACAGGGCCAGCTGTCTGAAAAGTTACTGCTGGGAGCAACCTCTCCAGGTGGTGACTCAAGCAGCCTCCAGCATTGCTCACCACTCTGCCTCATTGTCTCTGACAAAGCTACCAAGACCGAAGGCTTCATTGGTACCGACCACCTCGTTGGCACTGACCTCCTTCTCAGTGTCGATCACCAGCTTGACCACCTCAGTAGACACCTCTTACAAGCATGGAGCCAACTGAAACAATGAATGTCCAGGCACAGGCAGCCCAGGGAAGTAGAAGAATAAGGAGAGCCAATCCAAGGCCACACAAAAGAGGCACACATTGGTTGACAGCCCAGCCCCGACTGACCATGATGAGCGGAAACCTAAGAAGAGGCCAAAATCACAAGCACAGACCCATGGCTATTGCTGAGGTCCTGCCAATTCCACTAGTAACCTCCACTCAGCTGCATGATACTACTCTGATGCATGCACAGCTGTCCCTCTGCCATGACCCACCAGGAAGCCCCTCCCATCCTGCCTCAAATGCAGCCCTCTACTAATTCATGCTTGCCTAGAGGAGACCGTTCACGCTGGAACCATTCACACTGGAACAAGCTAGAACAGTGTGAATCCTCCCACATACCCTACAGGGTGACTGCCGCTACTAGGACAACTCTCCATTCACCTCAATCTCTTATATCAACTGATACTGCCATGCACACCTCTGGAAAGAGTGTCCAGGATCTTCTCGTATTTGCTGTCATACTGGGATTGTTACCACCACCCATCCTGTGACCCCCCTTGTTACTGCTACTCCCCAACTCGAGACTAGCTCTCTTCTTCTTGCTCTCTTTGTCACCTTCTGTGACCCTCACCTCAAGACAGAATGTCCCAGCACTGTTCACCTGTGTTGATGCCACACTTGCCATCTGTTTTAGCTGACAGGAACTAACCAACAACCTCAACAATGGTAGTGAGGTCTCCAACACTGCCACCGTGCTCAACACCTACTCCCTCACTTTCATTGGTGATGACTACATCAGTGTCTTCAACAGCCTCCATGACATCCACCATTCATTCTGCCCCAGTGTCCAGCATCTTGCCATCCTTTTTTCCCTCTGTAATGCAGACTGCCACGATGATATCAGTTATAGCACCAGTTTTGACTACCATCACAGTTCCTTCTCCTGCCATTACTGTAGAGTCCTCGCTGGGGGGAATACAAGTCCAACTCACCATCACCAATCTACATATCAACTCATATCCCATTACCCCCGGGGGGAGGACACCACAATAGCCCTCTCCCCAGAGGATGTGAAGATGTTCTCCAGCGTCATCTTCTGGATGGCCGAATGCATTGGTCCTGGACATCATTCCTCCTCCTGGTGGACCCAGTCTTCTCTATGGGGACTCTCAGACCCCACACCCAGTGGCCATCCCATTCCTCCCTGCTCTTATTGAGTACCTCAAGCTCTCTTGGACTAAGTTTGCCTCCCTTCCTCAGCATCTCATAGATTAGAGCACCTCTACAAGACCAAGCAGGACGGTACTCCATTCCTCTTCACTCACCTGCCTCTGAACTCGATTGTTGTAGAGCTGTCCCAATCCAAGGGCTGAGGATGGCAACACACCACTCCAGCCGACATAGAAGGTAGGTGCCTCAGCGTCTTCAGAAGGCACTTCTATCCACCTCAGTGTTATTAGTGAGGATTGCCAATACAGAAGCCTGCATGGCAGCATACCAGAAGTTTCTCTAAAAGAAGATGCTATCCTTCATCCTGTACCTCCCCCAAAAACACCATAAGACCACCCCCACCATTCAGCAGGAGACACATGCCTTAACCACCAATAGATCCAACCCACAA
This sequence comes from Iguana delicatissima, assembly GCA_948472985.1. Classification (NCBI taxonomy): domain Eukaryota; kingdom Metazoa; phylum Chordata; class Lepidosauria; order Squamata; family Iguanidae; genus Iguana; species Iguana delicatissima. The sequence goes on from CAOKZL010003912.1 coordinate 44,334, forward strand.
TACTCTCAGTGGACCATTCAGCCAAGGTCATGTCAGATGCAGTTGTTCTTCACCATTACACATGACTCTGCTCTGCAGGTCTCACTGATGATACCAGGCACCAAATCGAAGATCTCCCTTTTGATGCTGTAGGACACTTTAAACATGGATGAGGCACTGGACCATATTCCCAAGGCTCAGCTGAAGGCCAAGCATATGTGGTTCAGAGCCCTCCTGGAACAGTAATACTCCTCTAAGATCTCCTGGAGGTGACTGTCCAGATTACTCACATGATCAAAGTACCCATCTCGATCATATGGATCCCAGTCTCACTACCTGTCATGAGCCAGGCTGATCTCGCTCCCGATTCGGACTTGCACTCCTAGCCTGAGGTGGGTCCCTGGGAGGGGCCTTCTGGAGGGGGGGTCTCCTTCAGAGCCTAGGGAGGAGTCTGCCTGCAACTCCACAGCTGTCCCTGGTGCAGAGCCCGGGCCAGCACCTGCAGACGTTTGCGCTCCAGAGGCAGAGCCCGGGGTTTCTGACTCCAATCCAGATTTTGCAGCAGACCCTCCCCCCACGTTCCGCCAGAGGCGACTGGAGAAGGGGGCGGTCCGGAGGTCTCAGCGACTGTGGGAGAAGCGCTTGATGAATCGGCTCTGAACTCTTGAAAGGCTCCAACTGTGAGCTGGGCCAATGAACATTTGACTGGTCTCAGCTGGGCTAAAACTGAGTATTTGAGTCAGACGCTGTTGGGGTTGGGCACGGGGCAACAACCGTCTACCAACCAGGAAACTGCATCCCACATTGGGAGCTCTTGGTTCCAGTCTGACCTCGCTGTTTTGCATTTGCTGCTCCTGGAACTTTGCTGTTTGTTTACGTTGACATTTGGTGAAATAACCTCTTTGATTTATTACCACTAAAGCTATACAAATCCAGCTTCTGCCTCCGTGTCTGCTTAGCCGCTGCCTTGACATTGACACTACCACCCACCACAAGCACCTTTTCAAAAACGCATCACTTCCAGCACATGCCTCCCAAGAAGCAGTCAGACATGCCTAGGTCACACCTTTGACTCCTCTGCCCAGGATGACACTTCAGACAATCATCCATCTACCAGACACTGGGGCTCCACCACAACTATTCTATCTGGCAGACCATCACCACAGATGCCTGGGTCCTACACCAAAGAGTTTTCAAATACTCTTCCCATTAGTGTCTTCTGAGTTATCCCACCATCAGACATTCTTCTAGAGCAGTGGTTCTCAACCTGTGGGTCCCCAGATGTTCGTGGACTTCTGCTCCCAGAAGCCCCAGCCACTATGGTCAGTGCTCAGGGCTTCTGGGGGCTGAAGTCCACAAACATCTGGGGACCCACAGGTTGAGAACCACTGTTCTAGAGGAAGTCTCCACTCACCTCCAAAAATGTGCCGTGAAGAGGATTCCTGACACCAGCAGGTGGGACAGCTACTTCTCACAATAATTCATGGTACCAAAGAGGAGTGGCGGCCTACACCTGATCCTCATCCTCTGAGGAGTCAACGGCTACATCAAACCAAGGATGTTCAAGAATGTGATCCTTCAAGCCATCTTTTCCTTCCTCCCTTAGGGTAACTGGTTTGCTTCAGTGGATCTGCAGGATGCCTACTTCTACATTGTGATCTGTCCATACCACCGTCACTTTCTCCAGTTTGCTGTTGGGACGACCCTCTGCCAGTACTGTGTGCTCCTATTCAGCCTCTCCTCTGCTCTAAGAGTCTTCACCAAGTGCATGTGATAGTGGTTTCCTTTCTGAGGACCCATGGTGTCCAAATCTTTGCATACCTGGACAATTGGCTCGTAGTGTCATCATCCTCAGACCACGTTGTACTGGGACATGCACCTCACTCTTACCCTCCTCCATGACCTCAGCCTTGATATGAACCCAAAGAAGTTGGTTCTCAAACCCACCAGAGTGATCACTTTCATCAAAGCAACCCTGGTCTCCCACTTGGTCTCAGCCTTCCTCTTAACCTCAAGGGCTCTTGCCTATTGCACCAGTGGGAACCTCATCAGGCAATCTTATTCTACTGCACACCATGTCCAGAAGACTCCTGGCCTCGTTGGCAGCCACTACAGCAAGTTACCTACCTGTCCCAGCTCCACTAGATGTTCTTATGTCTACAAATGGAAGAGATTCACCATCTTCACTGAGTCCAGAAATGAGAATGCCTCTCTGGCCAACTGTTCCATCTTTCTCCACATCCTCCTTTACCTTTGGGTGAACGGTCTCACCTTCTTCTTCTTGAAGGTCTACATCAGCACAATAATAGTCCACCAGCCAGAAACTCCCTCCTTGTTTTCACTGTTCTTGGACCTGCTGGTCAAGAGATTCCTGAAGGGATTTGTGTCTCTATCTCCAAAACCGCAGTGGTCACTCTTGCTTGTCCTCTCTCAGCTCACTAAGAAACCCCTGACAACTGCTTCATCTTCTGAAAGACAGTGTTCCTTATGGCCACCACTTCAGCCAGAAGAACTAGTGAACTCATGGCACTCTGCTGCGTCTCCCCATACTTCCTATTCCACAGACACAAGGGCTCTTTCCACATGCGTGTGTGGGGGAAACGGGCGAAAACGCCGAAAATGGAGCTTATCAGTAGCCGGGCGAGTCTGTTGCCACGCGGAGGAGCGCAAGCTCACTGCTCCACATTCTTTCGGCGTCCCACATCCCTTCAGCATCCCAAACACCCAAAAACGGAGCTTACCAGCAGCCGGGCAAGTCCGTTGCCACGTGGAGGAGCGCGAGCTCGCTGCTCCACATTCCTTCGGCGTCCCATATGGCATCCCAAAAGGCTCTGCACCAACCGAAGAAGCTCACCAGCTGAAAACCCGCCCCCAGCAAATCTGCAGGCACGCACTTGCGCTCGCCTGCAAATCCGCGTCGGAGCCGGGAGGATTTAAAAAAGAGGTTTTTAAAAAACACGCAGCATGGCTAGTTCCGGCCGCTCCTAAGTGGATTCTTATGTGGAGCTAGAAAAAGTAGTCCATGCCAGTCCACTCTAGGGTGCAGAAGACCTCATGAGAGGTCGCTCTGCACCATTACAGAAGCCCAGTGTGGAAACAGCAAATGTCATCCTGCGCCCTGCCATTGCATTTCTGCCCAAGGTGGTGTCAGATTTTCACCTCAACCAGGACTTTATCCTTCCCATATTCTATCTGCAGCCCATTTCACTACTGGAGCAGTCACTATGCAACTTTGATGTTGGGGGGAGGGGTTTGCATTCTGCACTCATAGACCTGCATCCTACCATCAGACTAATAGACTCTTTGTTATGGAGATCTTAGGAAAGGCAAGCAAATCTCTTCATGTTTTTCCAGGTGGGTCTACCACATGATCACCCTGGTGTACGACCTAATGAAACAAGCACTGCCTAGGCACCTCAGGCCACACTCTACTAGGGCATTCACCTCCTCCACTGCTCTGCTTGTGACATTCTGCTACCGGAAATCTACAGAGCCACCACATGGCCACAGCCCTCCACTTTCATTCAGTACTTCAGGCTGAACTGCAGGGCAAGAGTGGATGCAAGCTTCAGTTGTGCTATCCTATCATTGCTCTTCCAATGAGCTGTTCACCATGCTTGAGTAAGCTCTTCAGTCACCCATATGTGTGAGACACAAAGACCACAACAATGAAGAACAGATTTCTTACCTGTAACTGTGGTTTTTCTAGTGGTCATCTGTGCCCTCACACAATCCCTCTCTCTATTGTCTCTTGTCCCTGGAGCATTAACAACAGACTTCAAAACTGAGGAGTAGCACGGCAGGCTGGGATTTGCACAATACATGAGAGGGGTGGAGCCTTTGCCAAGCTGCTTACCTCTGGAACTTTCCAAGACAGGCCTCTACACAGGCACAAACCCCATATGTGTGAGCATACAGATGACCACTCAAAGAACTACAGTTATAGACAAGCAATTTGTTCATACTTTGTGTTTATCAAGTGGTCTGTTGACTGATGCTGACCCCAGAAAGTTCATAGAATTTTCCTGGGCAAAGAATATTCCGAAGTGATTTTTCATTGTGTTCCACTGAAGTACAGCTTTGTTGTTATGTGCTTTCAAGTCATTTTTGACTTGAATGCCAACCCTATGGTGAATCTATCATGGGGTTTTCTTGGGAAGATGTGTTCAGAGGGGATTTGCCATTGCCTTCCTCTGAGGCTGAGAGAGTGCGACTTGCCCAAGATCACCTGGTTGGTTCTATGGCCAAGCAGGGATTCGAACCCTAGTCTCTCAGTGTCCTAGTCCAACATTCAAGCTACAATATATCATCCTGGCTCTTGAAATAAACCTTTGTAATCCAATTCCAATCACTAATCAGGCCTGACTCTGCTCAAATCTGACAGGATTTGATGCCGTCAGGTTTTTTAGACCGTTTTCTGGATTCTACTGGTCATTTTTTAGACTGAAGAATGTTTGTTGTGGAAAGCTTTGAGTTATGAGAAAACAGCAACTCTCCTGCGCTGTTGGGTTTGGGGAGTGAATCTAAACAAGGTGTACCTAAAATTCAGTTTAGCTCAAATGTAGAACTACATTCATCTTGGATGATATAGATGGTTTTGTTATTATTTTTTACTGCATCATTCAGCAGAAGAGGATGCAGCAGCTTTATCTTTGCTGCGTTGCTTTACATTCTCTTTTTTACTGTGCCTGCTGAGAAAATTGCCCTGAGAGAAGAATCCCTGTTGTAAAAGCAGCTTTGCTCTCTTAACTTCATCTTGCTTGCTTTCCCCCACAGGGTTTGGGACGCTCTTACAGACAATTACATCCCATCCATCTCAGAGGACTGGAGAGATCCTAACATTGAGGTGTTAAATGGCAACGTCTCTGACACAGAGGTACTTTTCCTCTCTCTCTCCCCACTCTCCTCATCATAAGAAGAAATATTCGGCAAGCTTGTCCAAAAGCATTGCTTGAAAACATAGTTGAATGGGAAGATAGTAATTAAGCAGCTCCATTACTGCATGTAAAATGTCTGCCATTCCAGAAAGCAGGACTACTAAAACAATGTAAGAAGGAACCTTGTCAGATAGCGGAATAGATTCCCTAGCGCTCCTTGAATTGAGGCCATCTTGAGACTGCATAAGGAGAGAGATAGTAAATGAAACAGCCTGAAGAGTGTGTGTGTGTGTGTGTGTGTGTGTGTGTGCGCGCGCGCACACACACGCGTGCATGTGTTCAAAGGGAGACATTGTCCTCTAGATCATTTTTTGATCTGAGACTGACACTGTTGATGTTTGTACCATCTTCTGCTCTGACACGTTTGGAACAATGGAGTGGCTGCTGGGCTTCTGAACAATGGTGGCTCTGATGGCCAAAAGATACATATTACAGAGCATTGCTGAGAACCAACCAGGTTCTTGTGGTTCTGCAGTATTTGTTGGGTTGTTGTTGTTGACTAGGGGCCTTTTCAGAGTACACAATTATTGTACGAGGATTCCAGTTTAACAGCCTGTGGAATTCTGGGATTTGTAGTTTGGTGAGAGCTTTCGGGCAAAGAATTCTAAATACCACTCTCTAAACTACAATTTATAACATCATTATGTTTTCATGTTCAAGGAATTTTTGCCTGTTTCATGCTTATCTGTCATGTAGTTGAGCATAGTAAGAATTTTTTAAAAAGCTCACCCCTAGTAACTAGTTTGGGTAATTGTTTGTGATGTTGACAAAGAATGAGGAGAATAAATTGAGCAAAGAAATTCAAACAGTGCTGGAATAATGTTGAGTAGGGAGGGAGATCTAATAGTCCACACCCAGAATTGTAGCCAAACTGTGGCCATTATTCTATAATTTTTGGTTGGCCTCACTGGCCAAATCAAAAATTATAGTTGGCAAATTCTCCTGTCAAGCCATCTCCTACACCAGATGATATTTCTTGAGGTAAATGTCTGTGGGTGGAAAGTCTTCAGAAAGAGTAAGTAGGGATGTGAGGATGTGTTGTTGGATGGTTACAAAGGGTGCCTTTGGACAAAGACTAATTTACTAGATCTTCCATAAAGAGTGTGTACTGTTGAACTCTGTGGCTAGAAGATCATAGGTTATTTTCAGAAAGCAACATCCAACCCAGGTTTCCTGCTCTGAAGCAGCCACGTCCAGAGGGTAGAGGTGCAAACCATTATGCGTGCTTGCCAGAGGGCAATTAAGATTGCTATGGCAACCATAGTGAGTGTATTGTTTGAAGTCTACTCTTCACCACCCTTGTAGCTGCATATCTAAAGGAAGCCGTCCCTAAAAGTAAGAGATTTAGGCTCCCTCTGACTGCTTGTAATTCAGACACTGAATGCCAGCAAATTAATTTAGTTCAGTGAACTCTTTTTTATTTCTAGTATCTCAGCACCAGGATGAGGCCTTTAATACCCTAAAAGCATCAGATCCTATCTGATCTTGGAAGCTAAGCAGGTTCAGCCTTGGTTAGTATTTGGATGGGAGACCACTAATGAATACTAGATGTTGTAGGCTTTATTTCAGAGAAAGTAATTGGCAAAACCATCTGTGAGTATTCCTTGCCAAACAAAACCCTATGAAATTCATTGGGTCACCATAAGTCAACAGGTGATTTGAAGGCACATACATCCACACAGTATGATGGGGGATGCCAGTTAAAAAGAACAATTTAGAGAGGTAGTCTTAGAGAACTCATAAGGAGAACACTTTTTGGCCTTCTCTCCAGGTCATGCCATGGGGAAGTAAACAGGTTTCTCTGCCTACTACAGCTGGAATGTATATGTTCTCCATGGGTTAAGCCTATAAATTGTTGTTGTTGTTGTGTGCCTTCAAGTCATTTCTGACTTATGGCAACCCTAAGACAAACGTATTACGGGTTTTTTTTTGGGGTTGAGAGTGTGTGATGCACCCAAGATCTCCAAAATTATAGTGCAACACTTAAGCCACTACATCTCACTGGCTCTCCACACCATGTAATTATCTCTTCCTAAATTGCAAATCTCAAGATTTCATAGGATGGAACCATGGCAGTTAAAGAGGAACCATAGCACTATAACTGTGAAAAGGCAGTTGGTATCTACAAGATTAGAGTCCAGGAATGGCCAAAAAGAATTTCCTACATAATCCGATGCCTCCTTCTCCCATTTCAAAAATCAAGAGTTCCCTAGGCCAACCCAATTATTTGGACATAAATAGCAGAAAATCTTACAAGTGCCTCTCTCCTTTCCTAGCAAGAAAATACAAATATAATGCATTATGTAATGATCATTATTCTGCTCTCAACATTACAGTACCCAAAATCTGCTGGCTGAAGCAACTGTCTAATGATAGGGTAAGGAAGATGTCCAATGTTGAAATTTTTATTCCATCTGTAGCGGAAGTTAACACCCCTTACAGGCCTGAAACCCCATTTACCTCACCTTTGAATGTGGGACCAACTTTTTACTCATTTGCTTTACTTTTAACTATATATCCACCTTCTTTCATTATAGCTGTATTCAGGTGACAGCTGTAGATATTACGTTAGTAATCTTTGGTTTAGTATTGCAGTATATTTTATATAGGGTTGGCTTTGAAGATGGCTTTGAAGTTCACCTGGACTTTATAAGGATTTTTTAGGCGAGGAAAGTAAAAGGTAGTTTAATATTACTTTCCTCTGAAATATAGCCCACACCATCTGGCATTCATTTCTTGACAGTTCCTCATCCAGGTACTAGCCAGGGCTGGCCTTGCTCAGCTTCTAAGGTTGGATGGGATCTGATACCATCTGGATATTTATGCTACCTGCAAGTGCTATAAAAAGCAGCAGCCAGAATCCAACTGGAGTGAAACAACTTCATTAGCCTCCATTTTGTTTTTGGCCCATCTGAGATGCTGGTTTTGAAACTTGGGACCCAAGTGCATGAAGACCCAGAGCTTAAAAAAAAGTTACTTTTTTTGCAGTACAGTTTCTAGAGGGCCTAAATACGCAAAAGGCATCACATCCTGTCTGACCTTGCAAGCTAAACAGGGTCAGTTCTGGTTAGTACTTGGATGGGAAACTGCCAACAAATACCAGGTGCTGTAGGTTATATTTCAGAGCAGTGGCTCTTAACCTTTTCTTTACTGGGTACCCCCCTGTAAATACAATTTGTTGCTGAGGACCCCCAAGACTTGTGACCCTCAAGATTTAAATATTCAAATATTCAAATATTTAATTATTTAATTATTTATTTATGGCTCCTGGAGATTAGGATTCAAATCCCTGCACAGGTACTGAATGACTTTGGGTGAGTCACATTCTCTCAACCTCACATAGCTGAGTTGAGATTCAGCAGCAGAGGGTGTGCACATATCCAAACTGATCCCTCATGCAAGGGTTGCATGCTGATGTTTCCCATTTTGTCAGGATCATGATAGTGAGGGAGAGGGGCAGGCACCAAAGCTACTCCCTTATTTCAAAATGAGGGAGCAGTTTGGGCACACACAAACTACACACAAAGTGGTGTCTCCTTCTTTGGAGAACAGAGGCTGGATAGCCATCTATCAGAAATGCTTTGATGGTGTATTCTTGTTGGACTCAGTGGCCCTTGTGGCCTCTTCCAGCTTTTTGATTCTGTGATCTTCCTGTCCATTTTCTAAGCAATGGGAACAAAGAATTTGGGCAATAGATGGTGGGTTGAGGGGAGACTGTGTGGATTATCATTGGGCTTGTGGTGTCCAGGTAAGGAAAGTTTAACTTTTTTCTTTCCCCGCTATCATCTTGATCAAAATCATCCCTCAAGGCTGCTGTTAACCTATGGGAGCAGCTGCCATTTGTATCAATTATTCCATCTGGGGCAAACAGCAGTTTTGGAGGAAGATGGTACCATAGGAGGAAGCAAACAGTTACCCTGCCTCCCTGAATACTACATCTCCTTTCCATCAGGTCCCTTAGGGACTCATAATATGTCAGTTTCACTTTCTCCAGAGGTAGCTTCTGACTTGGGGCATTAGTTGAAATTTTAATGGAATTATCCAAGGTGCAATCAATTTTGGTAATGAAGGTCAGAATATTATATAAATTATTTCCAGCTAGTTTACGAAATCTGGAAACACTGCTAACTTATTTTGAACAAAAAAAGTACCCCATATTCCATACATGGTGGTTATGGAATAGAGATCTCATACGGACTTGAAGCTACAAGGATTTGAAACAAAGAAACAAATGCTATAATTAAACTTTTACTAGAAAATCTCCCACCCTTGATGGCGAAATTATATAAGACTTTACTACTTTACGAGAAGGAAGAGAAAACAGTGAAAGAAGTGATGATACAGTGGTCTCAAAATTTTGGACATTCAATCCAGCTGGAACAATGGGAGACTAGTTGGAAAAGAATATTGAAGTTTACAACAGCCCAAAATTTGAAAGAAAATTACTTTAAAATATGGTACATGACCCTGCAAAAACTTCAAAAAAATATACAAGTCCAGAACGGGAAAATGTGGTGTCCAGCCCAGAACGATGTACCACATGTGGTGGACGTGCCCCAAAGCACGTGAATAGTGGGCTTTTTGAAGAAGATGGCGTAGCAGACGGTCGTCTGCTCGCACAGTTGCGGGATGGATGGTTGGTGCACAAGATTGCATGCCCATTTCGAACAGAAAGAAACAGGGCAACTTATTTCCTCAGGAGAGGGCATTCGGAGGGGCTGTACGCAGACTGGATCCAATGTTTCGCTCCCCAGAAACTTTTGACAAGAAGAGGAGAACAGACAATGCCGATGGGTCGAAGAGCTACCACATCTTGTGCAGCCACTGGGAAGCAGTAATGGCTACGCCGCAAACTTATTAACAAGTAGAGGGATGTCTTACATGTAAGCTAATACTTTGCCAAAACTCAGGAAACAAAAAAGGGAAGCTTCTTCACAGTAACAGCACCTTGTAAAAAGTAGAAAATTTATTAAGACGAAGGGTTGGAGATTCTTTCAGAAACCAGGGTGAAAGAATCCAGGACACAACCAAAGCAACAAGTGATAAGCCAGAACTAAAGTTAAATTTAAAGTGAAAAGTTAAAAGTGAAACAAGACAATATAAAGTTAGCGAAGGAATTACCGGGAGGAGGGGAGAGAATTAAGGAGGGGAGAGAATTAAAGACGAGCGAGACAAGAGAGAGAAAGTACGATCTGTTTTGGATGGTATTATGATGATACTATAGGACTCTGCCATATGAATATACATGAAATATAAATTTGAAGTTCCTACCTGGGGCTATTTTTCTTTTGGGTTTTGACTCCAGTTGACATATGAATTACTTGATGGATAGAGGCTTGACTTAAGGAAGATTAACTGGACTTAAGGACTTTAGAAATAAACTATCATCATTTATTGAAATTAATTGGAATTTATCTGAACACCGGACTATTAGAGTTTGGATTACGACAAGAGAGAAAAAGAGGAAGTGTTGCAGCTTATAAGTAAAGGACATAGAAATAAACATCAAGACATTTATTGGTTAAAATATTTACCTTATAATACTTGAATGGGATATACAGGAAGGCAGAAGAAAGTTGAATAGTGTTTTTGCGGAGAAGGACTGAGAGAATAAAGACTTGGGGTAGAGAAAAGAAAATATTGAAGGACAGAGATACCAGATGAAAGCCTTGGGAAAGAGACGTAGAAGGTAGCGGCAAAGAAAAAAGAAGACGGTGGAAGACGACAAGAGATAGAACATAGAGGAGAAGCAGAGAAAAAGTAGACAGCACAGTGGCTGATAATTTTGTTCAGATATTTTGTTAAAAATATATTTATTGATCATATTTGTTAACAATTATAATTCTAAGTATAATGAATTATTGGTAATTTATAGGTTGGAAACAGACTGTTAATGGGTCAAATTAATTTATTAAGGGGAAAGATATATAAGTTACTTTTTTTTAGCTGAATATATACTGTGATTTTTTGGGGTTGAAGTTGTCTGGAGAAGCTATATAAAATAGAAGGTCTAGATTTGATAAGGTAAAGATCTTATATAGAAGTAAAATCCAGAGAATCAGTTATTTTGGTAACTAAAATTCATACAGACAATTTACAAGCCAACAGATATATTTGTTAAATTAGTTGGGTGAAAAGTAGAACCTGGAGCTGCTTTGCTCCCAGGTGGCAGAGAAGATAAGCCCAAGGTTAGAAGATAACAGACAGCCTTTTGTTTATACATTCTTTCCCCGTAATTGAAAACAAATAAGTTAACTCATTAAGTGTAAAAAAGTAAGGAAGCTGAGTTAAAATATAAGCATATAGCACCACCTTGTGGAAGTAGGATCTTATTACATTAGGCAATGTAGTAATTTAAGTAAGAATTATGAATTGTGAATAATAAATATCCATTGTAGAGTTTAAATATATTAATTAGCCTAAAACATTTAAATATTTAAATATTTAATATTTAATAAGTAATTTTATGCCTAATATTTATAAATTAATAAAGGAAAGAAATCTAAAATAAAGGTAGATAACATAGTAAATTTATATTGGGATAAAATTTAAGGGTAATAAATTCCACAGTTAATTAATTAATTACACTCAATTAATTAAGTAAGTTAACACTTAATAATGTTATTATATAATATTGAATAGAAATAAAATTGTATAATTAAAATTTTAGCTTAGAGTTGTAATAAAAACAGTTAGATATACTAAATATTGGTAGATAGTATAATCTGACACTAAGATAAGAAGTGTTTTGAGAAGCTCGTGACCTAAATTCAAGTTAGTTGGTTACACAACTCGGTTAAATCTAGTGAAGTGGAAAATAGGTTGAAGAAGAGCAAGTAGTGTGAGAGACAAAATAAAAGGAAGATGGTGGCAGGAAGAAGGAGAGTGGTACAAACACAAATACAGATGTTATCACAAAGAAGATACTCAGGAGAAGTGGAACCCTATCAGTTGTTATTGGATGAAGTTAAAAAAAAATAAGAACAGACATGTGTGCAGAAATGAAAGATCTTTCATCAGAAGTTAAAAAATAAGTAAGAGAGATGAAGAAAGAGATGAAAATTTTGCACACAGATTAGAAAATGTGACAAGAGATGTAAAAAATATGAATAAGAACATAGAGGAAGTACAAGAAAAAACAAGGAGTTTGGAAAAAAGAACTGGAGATTTAGAGGGCATGATAGAACAAACAGAAATAAAAGTATGCTTTCAGAATGGAAATACAGAGAAAAATGCATAAAGATAAGAGGACTGGAGGAAGTAGAGGACAAAGACCTCTACAACAGACTGATCCCGGCACTGACTAGATTTCTAGATTGGCTGTCAGAGCAAATGGATGTGGAAGTAGACCGGATCTTTAGGATAAATTCATTAATTGCACAAAAAAAAAGGAAAGTTCCCAGAGACATAGTGATATACTTTGTAAGGGTTTGTAAAGGAGATGTTCGTCCAGCAGAATTACACAAATAAATTGATCATTGATGGAATGGAACTGAAAATATTTAAGGATGTTCCATCCCAAGTACTTAAGAAAAGACTACTCATTTCTAACACGAGAACTTAAGAAAAGGGACATATCATATAGATGAGGGAAGTTGGAAGATGTAATATTTACATATAATCAAAGAAGACACGTAATAAATTTGATAAGTAAAGCTGAAGAATTTCTGAAAAGGCTCAAAGAAGAAAGTAAGAAGAAGGGTAAGGAACAGAAGACAGAAGAGAGGAAAGAGGAGGGAAAGGAAAGGATAACAGGTAAAGAATGCAAAAAAGACAGTGAAAGACAGTACCAGATGACTTTGGTAGAAGCGGAAGAACACCTGGAAGAACGAGATCAGCACGAATTACAAGAAGAACAGGAGTTGGGAAGGCAGGATCGAAGACAGAGAACAAGAAGATAGAGAACAAGAAGAGTCAGGAGAAGACATACTATCAGAAGTAGAGATTGCATAAGAGAAAAGAAGTTATAAGCAAAATGAGAATAAAAGTACTGTCTTGGAATATAAGAGGAATAAACTCAATAATTAAAAGGAAGATAATTTTTCACTTGTGAAAATTTTTCACAATTTTTAGAAAAACAAAATTGTGATGTTTACTGTATACAGGAAACACACATAATCAAAACAGAAAAATTATTAGAAAACCCCAAATTAGGAAATATATTTGTAACAGGTATAGGAAAAAAAAAGAGGAGTTGTAATATATGTGAATTCAAAATATGCCTCTAAACAAGTGTTAAATGATGACCAAGAGAGAGATATAGGAGTAGAAGTCGAAATGTTAAACACAAAGATAATATTGGTAAGAATATATGGCCCATTGGAAAATAAAAATAAATTTTATGAAAGACTTTTTTTAAAAAATTAGAGACATTCAGTATCAAGAGATAATTATTATGGGGGACTGGAATGAAGTCATATATTCAGAATTGGATAGATCTAAGGTTAAAAAACAAACAAAAAATAAGGGATAATTGCCTAAAAGCTTTTTTGATTTGACAGAAAATTTAATATTAGTAGATGCATGGAGAAGCTTATATGGAGCCCAAAAAGGATTCACCTATTTTTCTGAGGTATATAAAACGTGGTCTAGAAAGGATATGATCTGGAACTCCAAAACAATAGTTAAACATTGACAAAAGATGGAAATTTTACCAAGGATTTTGTCAGACCATAGTCCCCTTGTATTAACTATGGAAGACAGAAAATACGACTTTAGATGGAGATTAAACGAGAACCTATTGAAAGAGGAGAAAATAATAAAAAAAGGAAAAGAAACCTTCCAATGTTACTTTGAAGATAATTTAAATAAAGAGGTCCCTATAGGAATGGTATGGGAAGCCGGGAAAGCAGTTATGTGCAGCTTCCTAATACAACAAGATATAAATATAAAGAAGGAGAAAAAGCTAAAAGAATAAAAGCTACTAAATGAGATAAAACTGTTGGAAAGTAAAATGAAAACTTCACCACAGAATGTTAAGATCATTGATGAAATAAAGGTGCTACAAAAACAAATTTCACTGCAAGATGCTCAAGAAATTGAAAGAAATCTGAAGTTTGCAAAACAAAAGAATTTCTTTTTTGCAAATAAAACAAATGAATGGTTAGCACATAAAATTAGAAAAGAGAGAGAAAAATGGTTGACATTATAAATAAAAAAATAAGAAAATCTTCGTAAAGCACAATGAAATAAAGAATTTGAGAGATATTACGGAAATTTATTCGCAGATTCTAAAACCAGTCAATTGAAGAGAGATAAGATAAAACAATATCTAAATGAAGGAGAAATCCCTAAGATTACTAATGAACAGAGAGAAGAATTAAATAAAGTAATAACTAAAGAAGAAATTTTGCAGGCTATCAGGAAGCAAAAAACAGGGAAAGCACCTGGCTCAGACAGTTTTTCAGCTTTATACTATAACGTCTTCAGTGAGCAGCTAATAAATCCATTATATGATATAATAAATGGGACAAGTAAGGAGACACGACCCACTTCATGTGGGCAAGCAGACATTACTTTAATACCAAAGGAAGGGAAAAATCTACAAGAAGTAGGAAATTACAGACCAATAGCACTTTTGAATGTGGATTATAAAATATTTGTGACAATATTGGCAGAAAGATTAAAAAAAGTTTTACAAGTAATAATACAGCTGAAAATGGATTTTTACCAGGAAGAGCTTTAAAAAATAATACAAGGACAGTGCTAAACATAATAGAATATTTTCACAGGCATAATGAAAAGAAAATGGCACTATGCTTTCTTGACCCAGAGAAAGCTTTTGATAGAGTTAATTGGGTTTTTTTTAGAAGAAACAATAAAGGCTATAAATTTGGGAGAGAAATATACAGAATGGATAAAATCAATTTATAAAGATCAGAAAGCCTCAATGATGATAAATGGAGAAAGAACACAAAATATATTGATAAATAGGGGAGTTAGACAGGGGTGTCCTCTATCACCATTTTTATTTATACTAATACTGGAAATATTAAATAGAATTAGATGAGAAAAACAAATACAAGGGGTTAGAATCCAAAATCAGGAATATAAATTGAGCGCATACGCTGATGACCTTGTGATTATTCTTGATGATCCCATAGTAAGCATAGAAGTATTAATGGATAATTTAACAAATTTTGGAATATTATCAGGCTGTAAAATAAATAAAGAGAAAACAAAAATAATTATAACAAATATACGAGAATAAGAAGAGGAAGAAATAACAAAATTAACTGGTTTTATGATAGTGAAGAAAGTAAGGTATTATTACAAAAAATAATGTAGATTTATTTGATAACAATTACAAGAAATTATGGTGTGAAATAAGGGAGGATCTCAAAAGATGGGAGAAACTAGAATTATCTTTGTTAGGTAGAATATCGGAAATTAAAATGAATATACTTCCCAAAATAAACTTCTTATTCCAAAATTTACCAATAATGATGAATGAAAAACCTTTTAAGGAATGGAATAAGGAGTTGCTAAAATTCATATGGAAAGGGAAGAGACCAAGGATAAAAGCAAAAGTATTAGAAGAGACAAAAGGAAGAGGAGGAATGGGATTACCAAATTTAAAGTTATATTATTATGTGAATTGTCTGGAATAGATAATAGAGTGGATAACATTGAAAAATATAAGATTATTATATTTAGAAGGAGAGGAGCTTTACTTTGGATGGCATGCTTATGTCTGGTACGGGAAAACATCAATTGATAAAAATTTTAAAAATCATTTTTTAAGAAAAGCTCTTATAATAGTGTGGTTAAAATATAAAAGACAGTTATATTTAAAAATTCCACTATGGGTTTCGGTACATGAGGCTTTTTATAACAGAAAGAAACCGAAGACAGAGGCATGGATTAAATATAAAGATACACTGAAAATGCAAGGGGATAACGTAATTTTTAAATCGAAAAATGAATTGAAGATAGATGGATGGGATACAGATTGGTTATTAATTAGACAGCTATGGGAGAGATATAAAAAAGATAATGAAGCAGAAGGGTTTGAAATTAAAGAAAACAAATTTGATAAGATACTAAAACCAGGGGTAGAACATAGAGTAAGTCAAATATATAAAATTGTATTGTTGCTGCAAAATGAGCAAGAAACTGTAAAGATGTCGGGGCCTCTGGCCCCGCCGGAGCCTTGGAGGCCGCCGCGGAGATGGCACCCGAGGCCGAGGGCACGCCGGCCTCCTCGCGAGTCGCGGCGGAGGCCTCCTGTGCCGAGAACGGCCAGCCGGCTGCCGACGGGGGCTCTGCCGCCGTGGAGGGGGCCGCGAAACAACCCGCCGCCGGGGACGGTCGCCCGGCCGTCCCCGCAGGTTCCACCCTGGGGGGAAGCCGCGGAACCTATCGCTGCGGCCAGCGGCCGCCCGGTCGCCAGCTTGAGTCCCGCCGCCGAGGAGGAGGTCGCGGAGCCGCCCGCCGCGGAGGACGGCCGCCCGGACGCCGCTGCAGATCCCGCCGCCACGGGAGGGGCTGCAGGGCCTTCCGTCGCCGAGGGGGAATGCCCGGACGCTGCCGAGGACCTTACCACCGGGGAGGAGGCCACCGGACCCCCTCCCACGTGGCGACAGCGACGGCAGGCCAAGGAGGCCGCCCGACGCTCCCGTCGGCTACTGGAGCGTCAGGCGGAGCGCTCACAGCTGGCTGATCACGCGCAGCTGTGAGGCAGGCAGAGGACCTGCAGCTGCGAGAGAGCTGCAGGATTGGTCAGCGCCGGTCCAGGGGCCCATTTAAGGCCGGAAGGAGGACAAGTCCGGCACGGGGCAACAACCGTCGGGATACCTGCGCCGTCGGTCTGTCCCGGGACCCGTGCTTGCCGAAGCTCCGTCCAGAGGAACTGCCAGCCTCTTCGTTGCCAGGGTG